>VYZU01005894.1:18307-127160 GCA_013401355.1 Ceyx cyanopectus
AAAAAAAAAAAGTGGTTAAAGCTCCTTGCGAGTCCAGGAAAATCTAAGGAAGATTATTACCTGACTAGGAGTATGTAAAACCTTGTAAAACTATCAGACTTGAGAGAATTTATTCTTTATTACGTGATATCGTGTTCTACAAAATATCTCTCCTTGCACAGCTCTCACAGGTCCCCTTTCTTCATTTTTATAGACTTGTCAATTCTGGGAATGATCTAATCATGATGAGGATTTAAGGTATGTATATGCATTGTACTGAATGCTAATAATTCATGAGCTCTCCCTTTCAAAGAGCTTGTCTGTGAAGCTCTGCAGTTCAAAAAGGAATGCCTACACATAAAAAGGATGCCTTACATTTAATACCTAGTGAAATCCTTAACGAGAGATCAGGCACAATTGCCAATGTTCATTTACCAGATCTCACACACGCCACAAGTAAGGTGAACTGAGGAAGGGGAAATGAACTTTCAAAACCTAAAAAGTCTCCTTAAATTGAGGTACAGAATATATTGGTGAAGAGGTTTCAAAGGCTGGCAGACAAAGGGGCCAACTGCACACACCTTGCTCGAGGAAAGTCTAAAATCACAGGGAGTTTTGCCAGAGAGAAGGCTTCAGGGTCCAGTATAGAAATCAGGTGAGCTCAGAGCATTTCTTCTGGGGTGTGTTTGATGGCACAAGCCAAAGCACACTCCACGCCTGTAGTATCAGTTACCTCCAGCAACTCCAGAAAGAATACATATGAGGGGGAGAAATAGTCACTCTTTATTCCTGTCAGTAGGTTTTGCCTTTGACTCTGCTGATCAATATCAGCCGTGCATTGGTTACTATGGGAATGAGGCTTTCCCTGCACTCAATAAACCCCAAGTTCCTTTTTTTTTTTACAAAGGTGAGCAAAATACTTTTAAAAGAAGGTTTTATCTGTTTTACGCCTTGAGGGACTCTGCAGCCATCACTTTAAAGGTACTTGGACACTTTGAAATGCAGAATATTATGATCTAGCTTTGGGCAAGCAGAGACTTAAAACCATTTGTTTACCCCAGAAATCAATGTCAAATTCCTGGAGAAATCTCTATGCTCTGTGTGCCTGCCCTCTGCATGTCACTGTACTCACATGGGCACACGCATATGTGCAATTTAGTGTCCAAACGTGCTCTACACACAGAGACATAAACCTTACTGCAAGGCTTGAAAACAAGACTTGGAGAGAAAAAAAAAATAAAAATCTAACAATACCTTGAATTCAGCACCTCGGCTGAGCTAATTAATCCACCCTTACAATGAGCTGAGAACACTGAGAGAAGAACTAACCTGCTTTCCCTTTTTATTTGTGATCTTACATCGATGATAAAATATTTAGCAATGCACTAAAACGTTCTTTCTGGTGGTGAAGGAGTATGTGAAAGAATATGTATGTTATTTCCTGGAGGGAATTAATTTCAACAGAAGCTGTGATGGACGTGATCTCGGATTNGAGTGAATCTTCCTGAGCTGATCCTCTGCAAGTCAAGAACTTCCCCAGAATTTCTCAAAGCCTGGTGAGTGTTATTCATTATCAGTTAGAAGAATTGATTCCAGAGGAAATTCGATAGGTTCTCTCAAAAAATGTCCAGAGTATCTGCTTCTCAGCTGAGATCTTGGAAACAGACCCGATGCCACCTCGTGCAGAGATGGATTACAAGAGGAAATGAAGAGGTCTGAACCCAGAGGTTTAAAACGGTGCCTGTAATATGACATGTGAAGGGGCCTTTGGAGCTGGTGACAGCTCTGTGTTCCTGGCACCTGTGGAAACCAGGCTACCTCCCTTATTAAGGATTTAGAGTCAAATCCTGCTGTTGATTCTCACAGATTTCAATCTCCACGACTCGGGGCTAGCCACTCAAACTCGACGTTTTCTTGGCCGAAAGAACTGAGTGGAAAAGTCTTCCCAGAATCTCCTCTGCTCGTTTATCATAACTTCCTCCAGCTCCTGCATACCATCTTAATTTCATTTCACTTTCCAGTTTGCTGTGCACCGCGGGGATCTCTTTCCCAGGCAAAAGGCAATATGAGGTGAGAAGAAGAGCATGCTGCCAGCACAGGTATGGGCCTGTATAATGGAGCTGTGACACTCGGGAAGAGGCTTTTCATTTTAACAACTTTACGAGTGGGGAGCGAAAGACATAATGCAGATGGCATAATTGAAGTGGGAGAATGAAACATTAAGCATGCACAGAAGGGATTAGAGAGGAAGACTTTTGGGGTTATTTAATTTTGGCTCGGTTGTTATCTAACAGTTTTGTCAGGGGGAAAAAAAAAAAAAAGTGGTTAAAGCTCCTTGCGAGTCCAGGAAAATCTAAGGAAGATTATTACCTGACTAGGAGTATGTAAAACCTTGTAAAACTATCAGACTTGAGAGAATTTATTCTTTATTACGTGATATCGTGTTCTACAAAATATCTCTCCTTGCACAGCTCTCACAGGTCCCCTTTCTTCATTTTTATAGACTTGTCAATTCTGGGAATGATCTAATCATGATGAGGATTTAAGGTATGTATATGCATTGTACTGAATGCTAATAATTCATGAGCTCTCCCTTTCAAAGAGCTTGTCTGTGAAGCTCTGCAGTTCAAAAAGGAATGCCTACACATAAAAAGGATGCCTTACATTTAATACCTAGTGAAATCCTTAACGAGAGATCAGGCACAATTGCCAATGTTCATTTACCAGATCTCACACACGCCACAAGTAAGGTGAACTGAGGAAGGGGAAATGAACTTTCAAAACCTAAAAAGTCTCCTTAAATTGAGGTACAGAATATATTGGTGAAGAGGTTTCAAAGGCTGGCAGACAAAGGGGCCAACTGCACACACCTTGCTCGAGGAAAGTCTAAAATCACAGGGAGTTTTGCCAGAGAGAAGGCTTCAGGGTCCAGTATAGAAATCAGGTGAGCTCAGAGCATTTCTTCTGGGGTGTGTTTGATGGCACAAGCCAAAGCACACTCCACGCCTGTAGTATCAGTTACCTCCAGCAACTCCAGAAAGAATACATATGAGGGGGAGAAATAGTCACTCTTTATTCCTGTCAGTAGGTTTTGCCTTTGACTCTGCTGATCAATATCAGCCGTGCATTGGTTACTATGGGAATGAGGCTTTCCCTGCACTCAATAAACCCCAAGTTCCTTTTTTTTTTTACAAAGGTGAGCAAAATACTTTTAAAAGAAGGTTTTATCTGTTTTACGCCTTGAGGGACTCTGCAGCCATCACTTTAAAGGTACTTGGACACTTTGAAATGCAGAATATTATGATCTAGCTTTGGGCAAGCAGAGACTTAAAACCATTTGTTTACCCCAGAAATCAATGTCAAATTCCTGGAGAAATCTCTATGCTCTGTGTGCCTGCCCTCTGCATGTCACTGTACTCACATGGGCACACGCATATGTGCAATTTAGTGTCCAAACGTGCTCTACACACAGAGACATAAACCTTACTGCAAGGCTTGAAAACAAGACTTGGAGAGAAAAAAAAAATAAAAATCTAACAATACCTTGAATTCAGCACCTCGGCTGAGCTAATTAATCCACCCTTACAATGAGCTGAGAACACTGAGAGAAGAACTAACCTGCTTTCCCTTTTTATTTGTGATCTTACATCGATGATAAAATATTTAGCAATGCACTAAAACGTTCTTTCTGGTGGTGAAGGAGTATGTGAAAGAATATGTATGTTATTTCCTGGAGGGAATTAATTTCAACAGAAGCTGTGATGGACGTGATCTCGGATTGTTGCAACGTCAGTTTGGCGACGTAACCTCTTCGGAGACTTTCCAGGTGAAGCAGGAGAGGGGTAGCAAACTGCCACATAAAATGCTGCCAATTACAGCCAATCTGTCAGATGTCTGTTCTTGGGACCTATTGCTAATTGGCTTGAAGGATGCTAAGAAATACTGAATTAATCCTTTTTCCCCTTTTTGTTCATTTATGTTTTGCTGCTTTTTTTTTTTTTTTCCCTCATGTGCTGGAAATAAAAATAATGAAAGCTTATGATGATGATTTTCTCAACCTGAAAAGAACTATAAAGGACAGGAAGCTACAGCAGAAAACTATCTGGGTACCTTCTAGACCACTTTTATGGCCCAAAGGGATTTACTGAGGACATAAATAGCAAATTAATGAAGAGTGTCTAGTCAAAGCACAGTCTGGGAAAGAGTTCCCTCATGGGCAAAGGAAACATTTTCAAGATCCCTCGTGTCTGTAATGACTCCCCCCTACCCCCCCCCAACCTCCAGCTTGAGGTATCTGCTTTTCCACTCTGAACAGGCTCTGCATTCTCTGGGTTTCTCCAGTGCTCATCACTGATGATCCCAGATGCAGTGAGCTCCTTTTATCAAAACCAAAATACCAGCAGGAGCTTGAGGCTTGTCACGATACCACTCCAGTCCCACACACAACTGAAAAGTCTAAAGGGACAAGAGCTCACTGTCTGTCTTAAGTCATTACTGGGGGAAAAAAAAAAAAAAAAGTTTAAATACAAATCTGTGGGTCTTATAATAAAGAAAAATCTGCATAGGCTCTGTCAAGCTTCCCATGAGCTCTCAGGATAGTTACAGACCAAAGGCCGGGACTCAAACACACACTAAAGGGAAAGAGCCTGTCCCTGATACCTGGCAGAAAATTTCAGAGGTGTGTATAATATTTGGTGACCCCAGAAAATGATGCCAAAACCTTGTGATTTAAAATATGGCAATGAAACCACAGATACAGAAATTCATGAGAGGGAAATACATCTCTTTGCTTTCCTCTGCAGTTTTGAGACACAAAATAAAGTTAAGTATCACTGCTTGATAACAGTTTATGTTAGTTTTAGATTATGAATTCTTTAGAAGACATAAAAGGACATCTTTCTTGAGAAGAAAAAAAAAAAAAAAGATTAAAAACCCCCAAACTAGAGATGTTCTAAAGAAATTCAGAACTGAAGTTGTAAAAGAGTTTATGCAAAACCAACTTGGAGAGGACGCTCACTTTTGTTTCGCAGTTTGCCAAACTAATGGGACCAAAGTGAGTGCTTAATCAAAGTCAATATTGGCCTGCTGACTCTCAAGAAACGATATAAAAGTGCTTTGGGGGCTCCTTCTCTGTTCATTATCTTTTCCTGTGTCACTTGGTGTCTCTAATGATAGACGAAGAAGCACTTAAAATGTCTCTACTCAATTCTCTTCACTACTGAAATCTCAAATTAAATACTTATCAAGGAAAAAAAAAATCATATTTAGAATGAGATCGTGACACAAGGATCTTCTGAAAAACAGCCTAGGATAATTCAGCAGCCCCACTGGATCTTGCATTTAGAGCAGGCGAAGTATTCAAGTGACTCAGCAACTCAGTGGTGGGTAATTTACAACTCATTCCTCATTGCAAGCTGAACTGTGCTGGCTTACAAAATAAAGTGCTTCCCCACCAACCTTTGCTGAATGCAAATGTGGAGTATTCAGCTCAACCAGCTGATGTCATAGAATCAGGGACTCATTCAGGTTGGAAAAACCCCTTGGGATCATCCAGTCCAACCATGAACCCTGCTCTACAAAGTTCAACCCTAAACCATGTCCCACAAAACCACGACCCTGAAACGCACCCAGGTCTGGGGACTCAACCCCTTCCCTGGACAGCCTGTGCCAGAAGTTTCAGATCAAGGGCAAAACCCTTGAAATACTTGTTCTCTTTTGGCTGATTGAAGGTAACTCCATTTCGCTGGTTGGAATTACCCAAGATGAAGGTGTTGCTCAGAGCAGGAAGGGTCAACCAGCAACACCATTTACAGAGTAGAAGAGGAACATTATAGAGTTAAAGAGCTTAGAAAATCATGGTGTTTTTGGAGTGAAAATGTCAGATGAAAACAAACTTTCCTCTAAACAGAACAGAAATACACATCTTAAAGAAAAAAAAATAAATTCATATATGTTGAAGCTCAAAGGTATTCCTAGAATAAAATTGCAAGAAACAGCGCTGTCCAAGCCATTAAATTATATGGAAGTACAACATGGAGAACCAACAAGTACAAAGTCTGATCCTCTTGTTTCAAAACACCCCAGTAGTGCTTTAGTGCTCTGCTACTCCTATCATACCTGATTTTAAGGGGCTCCCTCAAGAAATGAGATACTTCTTTGAGTATGACAATGGGCAAGAGAATACAGTCCCATTTCTAATATGCAAAAGAATTACTCTGAAAATAGGCATTATTTTTGAATTTATCAGTCCTATACTAAGAAATTTATTTTTAAAAAGAGGTGTGTGAAAATCTGTATGCAATTTAAATACAAATCTGTGGGTCTTATAATAAAGAAAAATCTGCATAGGCTCTGTCAAGCTTCCCATGAGCTCTCAGGATAGTTACAGACCAAAGGCCGGGACTCAAACACACACTAAAGGGAAAGAGCCTGTCCCTGATACCTGGCAGAAAATTTCAGAGGTGTGTATAATATTTGGTGACCCCAGAAAATGATGCCAAAACCTTGTGATTTAAAATATGGCAATGAAACCACAGATACAGAAATTCATGAGAGGGAAATACATCTCTTTGCTTTCCTCTGCAGTTTTGAGACACAAAATAAAGTTAAGTATCACTGCTTGATAACAGTTTATGTTAGTTTTAGATTATGAATTCTTTAGAAGACATAAAAGGACATCTTTCTTGAGAAGAAAAAAAAAAAAAANGAATGTCCAAGAAGCAGCTTTATTCCTGCAAAGGAAAATAATGTTCAGATTTTATCCTAAGAATTTAGGGCTAGTTAATATCTTACATAGGTCCACACAAGGCTTATCAGGCCAAGAACTTAGGGTTTTAAACCTAAAGTACCACCTCATGCTAATGCAATATAATTTGGTTTTGAAGCAAAATGTGTACGTAATTACTTTTAATTTGATTATAAATTTTCCTTCTTGAAGCAAAACACTAAACCTTAGTTGCAGCAGAAAGACATGCAGCATAAAAAAGCTGGCCACATACGTACTTAATATAGTGGGCATAAAAATCCTAATTAAGATAAAACATTATACCAGAGTACCTACAATAAACACAAATTAATAAACCAATCAGAAATGTGAGCACCTTCAGGAAAATTGCAGCATGCACCATATAACCTCCTGGAGATAAGTAAGGAATGTCTAATGTGAATTTTTTTTAATGGACCAGATAATTTGGGGCATAACTGGGAAAAGTCTCCATAAAGCCCACAGCCTGTACAAATATATCTATAATTTCTGAGCAGTGATGCTCTCCCCCACAGAGGGGTCATGGGCTCAAAATTTTTGGGCTCCAAGCCCTTTGGAAAAAGATGTAGAAGGTTTGCTGGCAACAGCTGGCAATTCTCTAAGTGATAATAGGAAAGAGGAATTCGTATCCATCTTCAGAGAGACAGTAGGAAGCAATATTTTTTAAAAATTAGCTAAAATAGATTTCCTCCATCAAAAAATGTCAGAGCATTTGAAATGGATCACCTTGATGACTGCTCCATGCTGAGGAAGTGCTGTGCAAACAGAGCAAGCTGCCTCACACCTATACTTTCTGATGGGCACAAAGAGAGAATGCCAGACTGGTTTGGGTGGGAAAGGACCTTTCAAGGTCACCTGGTCCAACCCCCCTGGACATCTGCAACTACAGCAGGTTTCTCAGAGCTCCTTCCAACCTCTCCTGGAGTGTTTTCAGGGATGGGGCATCAACCACCTCTCTGGGCAACCTGAAAGGGAACTCAGAGGAGTGTTTCACATCTCCAAACTGCCCAAAGCTTTGGAATTTACCTCCCGTTAGGAGCTGCTAGAACAAATGTGAAGTTAAATATTCTGGCTCTAACCACCAGGAGAGTTTGAAGCAGCTGATGCAGTAAAGCACACGTCCAAAACTGATTTATGTTTATGTGTTCTAAATGAATCCTGACTTTACCTATAAATGCTGAAATGTAGATGTTTCTAGTTTTAATACCTATTAGGATATGCTTAAAAAGGACTTCAAAGTAAATTACTCACATGTAGAGAAACTTAGAGGAACTCAGAGTTTATACTGCTCTCATCAAGATGCCTCATCCTCATAACCTTCCAGCACCTAGTTTGGGGGTGGGCATTCTTTCTCAACAGAATATACCACTGTGCAAAAATTAACACTAGCAATACACAGAACATTTAACCTGCTTCAGAATTTCTGTTCTCTAGACACAACCACAAGTAATTTAGAATGACACTGTAAGCAAGGAGAGTAGTTTCATCTCAGTGTTGGGATCTAGGACCCCTTATCTTTGACCTGTGCTTGGATATTGGGATAACTTTTTGTCTCCCTTTGGGATTTACCAACTGAGTAAAAGATAGACAATTTGAAAGCAAATGTATAGGGTTGGGTATCTGAAAGAATAAACAGTCTGGTAGTTGGTCTCTGAAGCCACACAGGGATTGTTTCTCCTGAGTGTCTAATACCTGTGGCTCCAGAGGCTCCCTATGCAGATGTTGTTCTGCATATATCATATATTGCTGGTTAGAACTGAGATGATAAATATCAAAGTCCCCAGAGCCACTTTAAAAAACAGTTTCCAGTCTGGAATCACACCACGGCTGGAGAATCTGTAGCCACAAGTAGTCATATGAGTGATAGAAGATACGATATTTGGGATGCTTATCTGAATCTGCAGCTCTTTGAGCTGCAAATCTTGCCAGGTGCCTTTCAGGATAGCAGTCTTGAGATGAATGGATCTCTCTTTGATACTTAGACAGTAAAATGAATATACAAAGAAAAAAAGAATAAAGATCGCTGACTGAAGATATAACAAGAATGTAAAAAAAATATATATTTTTTTTTTTACCTAGAATAACAAAAAAGAGACATGAAATAGCTTTTCTGCCTAGAGAAAACACAAGGAGTTACTAAAGAAATTTTTACACCTAGTTCTCAGCTCTGTTCATCAGGACAATCCACAAAAGCTAAGCCACAGTCAAGACAGTTCAGAACCCATTTTTTTCCCAGCCAATATACTAGGAAGAGTAGAGAGAAATAAAGGAAAAGAAGTGGCAAATGCAGGCAAACATTAAAAAATGCCTGTCAGAAGCTATTCTGGGGTTATTTTCTTTATGCTTCTCAAAGGAATCAACTTACAGCCCAGTTGCAGCTGCACAACTGCCCGGTGGCTGGAGGTTCACTTGGTCAGTTAGAAAACATGAGATTATGAGGAAAAATAATCACTGTTGGCAGCAGTGGGGATGAGGACAAGCATGTTTTGCTTCGTAACACCCTACTGTGTACAACCAGCTGCCATGTGGATGGTAATGAGACCTTGGCCATGGCAAACCCCGTGACATGTTCCGTGTCGAGTGCCCTGAGCGGACAGCAAGCGACTCCCGCTCAGCTCAGGCTGGCAAAACAGGACCCTTTGCACCAATCTGTGCCCACTCAGTTTCAACATGATTCATGTTGATGTTGTTTCCAAGGTTTCCATGGCAAATATGTGTCCACGGAACCGTTTTGTGGTGTTATTTTGTGTTATTTTTTTAATAATGAGGTGGATCTTTCACCTAAGAACGATTCTGATCTGCGGATTTCCATAGAAATGTGTATTTTAGAGGGTTTTTTTGCTTTGTTTTGTTCATTTTTTTTTAATTTGAAAATGGAAATAAAAATAGGAGAAAAGGTTGACATGAAAGTGAGTGCTGGTCAGCTGTTCTTGGTGGGGTTATTTTGACAGTGACTCAGTAGAGCACTGGACAAAATGTCTCATCTGCATTCCAGCAGCTCTCTGATAGAAATGGGAGTACTTGATGGTTGTAAGGTGTTGATGTTTGTCTGCAAAAGGAATTCAAACAAAACAAAACCAGTTTCCCCCAGTAGCCCATCCAAAGAACACTGCTGGTTGCCACCGAGTTCCTTCCATGTGCATGTGCTTAAGGAGATAAAGCCTCTCCAGAAGTAAAAGGGATCCAAAAGTCAGATTCACTGGGAAAGCTTCTGTAACAGTGTTGATTTAGGATGAGTGAGGACACATGAGGATGGATCACCTCAGCTTGCTTGGTTATCACACACACTGACAGATTTGCTTTGCATCTCTGGCTGTGCAGAGCTCTTTGCTCCTCCACCCAGGGAGCTTCCAGAAGCAGTTACAAACAGGATCACAGGCTGTCAGGGGTTGGAAGGGGCCAGGGAGATCTTTGAGTCCAACCCCCCTGTCAGAGCACAACCATAGAATAGAATCTAATCTAGCACAGGGCACACAGAAATGCATCCAGGCGGGTCTTGAAAGTCTCCAGAGAAGGAGACTTCACAACCTCTCTGGGGAGCCTGTTGCAGTGTCTGTGACCCTCACAGTAAAGAAGTTTACCCTCATGTTGAGGTGGAACCTCCTGTGCTCCAGCTTCCATCCATTTCCCCTCGTCCTATCATAGGGCACAAGTGATCAGAGGCTGCCCCTCCTCCTGACACTCAGACATCTATAAACATGGATTAAATCCCCTCTCAGTCTTCTCCAGACTAAAGAGCCCCAGTCACTCAGCCTTTCCTCATCAGGCACACGTTTCAGTCCCTTCACCATCCTTGTAGCCCTCTCTCAAGTAGATCCTTGTCCCTCTGGAGCTGGAGGGCCCAGAACTGGATGCAATATTCCAGGTGAGGTCTCACTAGGGCAGAGTAGAGGGGGAGCAGAACCTCCCTCCATCTGGAGGACATACTCCTCCTAAAGCCCTCCAGGACCCCACTGGCCTTGCTGGCCACAAGGACCATCTCTGTCCCATAGAGAGTTTGTTGTCCACCAGGACTCCCAGTTCCTTCTCCACGGGGCTGCTCTTCAGCAGATCATCTCCCAACCTGTACTGGTATCATTTATTCTTTCCCAGATGCTGGACCCCACACTGTTGTCTGATCCACAGCCCCACAGAGCTTCATCTGTCTGAGGCACTGCTGCCACCCACTCGTGGGGTGCCACACGGACCACCCCCCGAGAACACATCACCTTGAAGCACCAGGCAGCTCCATTTTCCCCGAGGTTGACACTAACCAGGCTGTGGGGACTGCACCACACCCCAATGTTTTGTCTCTTTCCTGGGCTCAAGCAGCTAGAGGAGTTGAACACATCATTCTTTCCCTTGTCTGAGAAACATTTACTGCTCGGTACAAAAGGTTTCGGGATGGCATACTGTGTAATAGCTTAGATGACTGAAAACAAATTTAAATATAAGAAATGTGCTGGCTTATTTTTTGCACGTTGTAAATACTCTTAGAAACGGCATGGGGCCTTATTAAGTTCGAACCTCGGGTCTTTCAACTTCCTGGAGAAAAGAGAACAAATGGCAAAAGCACGAGGAAATAAATAACCTCTGTGATTTCCCACTTCAGTTCGAGCCCAGATATTTTTGTCAGTCGTTAATTACAGTCATATTTCCTTAACACCTTGAAAAAAATAAACCAGCAAGCGAAAGATTTCAAAGAGAGGTTGCACCAGCTAAGGAAAGTTTTGGTTTCTCCGAACACGAGGTAACCCACTGAGCAAGGAAGATCTGAGCTTCCTGCAGATCCCACTGCCAGCTCTTCACCACTGAGAACTTTGGATTATTTTCCAAACTTGCATTATGTTAGTCACTTTGAAAAGAGACCCCTTTGGGCTTCTCTGTAACCCACCAGGCTTTTGTTGGGTTTTGTTTTTCACACGCTTTTATTGCTAGATACAGAACTGTAGAAATATCTACCCAACTTCCAGCAGAAAAGCTGTAGCAGGATGACAAAGAGATAAGTATTGTTATTTATTTATATTTTTACTACATTTCCAGCACAATGATGCTGTTGTTGCCACAGGTGCTTCCCATATTTTGTAGAGGAAATTGATAAAATCCCCAAGAACATAAAATGCATTTATTGATTCTTGGGAATTATATTCAGAGGGTTATTTGGATGGGGTTTTTTTAGGCAAGGAATGGAACATGGCTATTTTTAATTAGGGTCATAAGTGCAGCTCTGCAAAAGGCAGGTGACCTGCCTGACATATTCCAATAGAATATATATATTATATATATATATATAAAATATATCTCTAGGATATATCTCTAGGATAGAGACTATGCCTGAAATGCTCCCCAAGGACCATTCAGCAGAGCAGCCCCTGAGTGAAGAAGCCTACATCCAACTGAGACTTCTGAGCCTCTCCTGCGTTATCAGCAGGACTCCCTGGTGACCCTGCAGGGGTGATGGGTAAACAAAGGTTGGTGTTTAATAGGATCCACCAGGAACTTGTGCTACTCTGAAGTTACTGCACTAAGCCAGGACATCTGCAACTAGAGCAGGTTGCTCAGAGCCCTGGCCAACCTCACCTGGGATGGTACCAGGGATGGGGCAACCACCACCTCTCTGGGCCAGGCTCTCAGCACCCCAGTGTAAAACAATTTCACAATTTCTGAAAATTTATTCCCTTTCTCCAGTCTAAATTCACTCTCTTTTAGTTGAATAACTGCACCCCTTGTTCTGTTGCAACAGACCTTGCTAAGAAGTCTGTCCCCATCTTTCTGACAGACCTCTTTAAGTACTAGAAAACTAAAATAAGGTCTCCCTGGAGCCTTCTCTTCTCCAGGCTGAACAACCCCAACATGATGATCCTGTCCCAGGAAAAACTCAGTCTCACCACGGAATTTCTAAGATACCAATTTCATTTTTGCCATTCATTCTGCCGAATACATCCAAATCATTTGGTGCCTCTGTACTTTAGGAACTTTGGGTGGACAGGTTTGATGCTGCACATCCCAAGGTTCTGCTGTAGCTTATGTTTTACAACATAGGAATATTGAGCAGAGAAATACATTCTCAGTTTAGGTACCTAATTCTAATGGTTTCAGTTGTGCCTTTTCCCCATAAACCCAAAGTTTTGTTCCAAGGAAGAGCAGCAAGGAAAGGAGCACTAGGGATGGTCATACACTGAGAAACAGGTCTGGGAACAGATTCAGTCATGAATAAACAACCAATGGGATGATTCACTGCTATGCACAGGTGCCTAACATTTGCTGTGTGGGAACACAGGGTGATGACTAGGTTGTTCATCATGCCACTGTGTCTTCATGCAGAAAACTTTCCTGGCTTTCCACTGAGACTGTGCTATTCCCTAATTTTTCTTGCTGTGCCATCTGATATTGGAAACCCAGTAAACGAATAAGTAAAACCAACTGCCTATAAGCAGCAATCTGTCCTTAAGGATGATCAGCAAATCAAGATTTGGGCCCTTCAGTCCTAGAAGGAAACTGAGGGGCTGGAGCGTGGCCAGAGAAGGGCAATGGAGCTGGGGAAGGATCTGGAGCAGGAGTGTGGTGAGGAGCAGCTGAGGGACTTGGGGTTGTTCAGCCTGGAGAAAAGGAGGCTCAGCAGAGACCTTCTGGCTCTGACAGCTCCTGAGTGGAGGCTGGAGCCAGGACAGGGGGGCTCAGTAACTTCTCACAAAGTAACAAGCAATAGAACAAGAGGAAATGGCCCAAGAGATTTAAGTTCGATACTAGGAAAAATTTCATGACTGAAAGGGTTGTAAAGCCCTGGAACAGGCTGCCTAGGGCAGTGATGGAAACTCCATCCCTGGAGGGATTTCAAGTCTGTGTAGATGTACTGAGGGCCATGGTTTAGTGGTGCCCTGGAAGTGCTGGGTTAACAGTTGAACTTGTTGTTCTTAAAGGTCTTTCCAACCAAAAGGAAGCTACAATTCTATGATTAAATAAGAGGATGGCAGCTTCCATTGCCCTCTGCCTCACCCGGATTTAAAGTGCTGTTAACACCTCTTGCAGTCCCAAAAACCAACTCCACTACCAAAGGCTCCTGTTTCCCCTTGTCTAAGACAAGCTGAAGGTGCCCTGGTTCCAGCACTCCCCTCGCATCTCACACCCTGCTGCCCACCCTCCTCCGAGCTGCCACGCACTCCAGCTTTGTGCCTCCAGCTCTCTGCTCATGTGTCCCCTCTCCCAGATGGACAATCTTGGAGACAGAGCCTGGGTTTTATTCAAAAGCAGGTAGACAACTCAGTTCTTTTAAAAATAAAATAGTGAATTGCATACACCACCCAGGGACACATAGAAAAGCTAATGATGGCCTAAGTCTTATAGCTCAGTGGTCTAACGGTTGAATCCTGCTCTCAGTCACACTCTTTAGACTTGAGAATAAACCAACCCAAGTCAATGTGACTCACAGCAGAATCTGGCTCTCAATATTTTAACTGCAGCATCAGTTTGTTGTCTACACGACTGTCTGGCCTGAGGAACATCAGTGCCCCTCTGTGCCAGGGAGGCCATGGCGATCCTCAGGCCGGCCAAGGCCTCATCACTCGCCTTCCCCTCCTCGGTGGGTGCTCTGCATGTAAAAGCACATCACTCTTTAGCAAATAGGGCTGGGATTCCAACATCACGTTTCTATTTTTCTGAAATTCTCAAACCCTGAAAGGCTAATTAGGAATGCTCCCCATGAACACAACATCCATTGCTGGGAAGCCTGTGTGCGCGTGGACAGGGCAACTTCATCCAACGCTCGGACTGCGGCCTGAGGCGGCTTGAGGGCTACAAATATTATTTCTTTGGATAATATTATTTCTTTGGGTAATATTATTTCTTTGGGTGTCCTTCAAAAAGCCCTTCTCCCCCAGCTGCTGATATCACCCTGTTCATCTCTGGTTTTGCGCCGTCAGGAAACAGGTGCTTTGCTATTAATAGCTACAAGGCAGCAAGGCAAGAAGAAGGTGCAGTAGGAGATGAAAACAGGTGGTCTACAGTTGAACAGTTTATAAACAATAACTAATCACTCAAGACCTGTAGCAGTTTCTAATGAGGGCTATAATTACCAGCCAGGTGGCTGTAGTTAGAGGAATACATTGTTTTTAAACAGGTTACTTGACTCAACAGCAGTTTTACGGGAGGCAGGCTCCTCGACAACATATGTTGCATCTTGTTTTCTTTTTTTTTTTATTATTATTATTCTTTATTTTTTTCCCCTCTCTCTCCCTGCATGTGTACGTGGGGATGCCTGACACCTTCCAGTATGGATCCCTCTTTTCTGTCACTTGCAGTTCCACAGGCTTCTAATTGTTCTGGCTAAATCCTGAGTGCTTATGTCAGGGCTAATTTTTGGAAGAATTCAGCATAAACAATTTAGATATTTTTCAGATTGATGGTAGGGAAAAAAACCCCAGGTATTTGGGGTTTTTTTACCATTAAAGAAGAAATAGGGCTGTTATTGTGTCAGGTATACAACCGAGTTAGAAGCTGAAAAGTGATGAAGGACGACATATGCAAATCCTGTTTCTTTATTTTATTACCTATTTTAATTGGTCTAATAACAATTCCTTTTTGCTAAAGTCTTTGCTTACATTAAATAATTGTTTTAATTATTTTTAAAGCCCTGGCACCGCCCTACTTAGAGTTGAGACATTGGATCCTGCAAGGACAACACTAACAATGCCAAAGGTTTGTACTGTTTTACTGCTCCCCTGAATATTCACCCAAAGCTGACCAAGTCATAGGCACTGCAAACGTCTTGATTTGGGCACTTAGATTTATGGGAGAGTTTTGCTCTTAATCTTCCTATACTTCAGCATTTCTGGTCAATAAAACAAGAGAAGTGATGCTTCATCACAAGGATATTGCACAGCAGGTTCATAACTTTGGGGAAACAAGAGTGACACGATAATTTTATATTCAATAATGGGTTTGGCTAGTGCCATGTATTGAAAGATTATTGTGTAAGGAAACGCATGGGAGGAGCACATTATTCTCAGTATATCCAATTTGCAGTCTAGTCAAGCATCTTTCCATGTAATATCAATATCTACTTTCTACAATGATCAGTGGTTCCTAAAGAAACACAGAGGGAAAGGTTATGAGTATCTGATAGATACACCATCTAGAGTATATTTGCAAGGTCTGGAAATACTCTGACAATGGTGGATGGTTGTTTAGCTTTTTTAAATACTATAGACTGTTTCTAATCCTTATCTCTCCCCTCTTTTCTAGAATCATAACCCCATTGCTTTGTGCTTTTGGGAATTTGATGTTTTGGTTTGGACTAGTTCTAAGCAGCAGGACTGCCACAGACCTGCTTACAGCAGTATGAGTTCTGGTTTTTGGAGGACATTTCTGTTTCCTTCTCTCAAAGGTCAAAGCCCACTTTAAATACCATATCTTACTTGTAATTTTATTGTAGTCCAGTTTAACATCTCCTGTCCTCAGAGCTACTACTTTACATATCCTCAGGATGATGGCACAATTTATTGAATAATACTTAGCATCATAAAGGACTTACTGGTTATTCCCTAAAGTTCCAGGAGTCCTTACATGTGGAGGTTTTCTGAACTCAGAGATAAAGAGACAAAGGTCTATTGCTTTAAGTGTGAGTCTGAACTCTACAATGTCCAGAGATTTATCCAATCAACTTCTCTATGATGTGTGTGAAGTCTGCACAATAGGGAGTGCTCATAATGATCACAGAATCATAGAATCACAGAATGGTTTGGGTTGGATGGGACTTTTCAAGGTCATCTAGTCCACCCCCCCTGCAGGGAGCAGGACCATGTGCAGCCAGAGCAGGATGCTCAGAGCCCCGGCCAACCTCACCTGGGATGGTGCCAGGGAGGGGGCAGCCACCACCTCTCTGGGCAACCCGGGCTAGGGTCTTACAACCCTCAGTGTGAAAAATGTCTTCCTTCTCTCCAAACGAAATCTCCCTCTTTTAGTTTAACCCATCACCCGTTGTCCTGTACCAAGAGTCCCTGCTCAAAAGTCTGTTCACATCTTTTCTGATGGGCCCCTTGATAGGGTACATCAAAACACATAAAGAAGAATGTCTCCCTATATCCCAGACTGCCCCAGTCATTATCAGTTATTTTTTCCCCTCATGCTGAGGTACAGTGAGAAACGAGCATCTCCCAAATATTCCTCTGTGCTCCCTTTCCTGCAGTGTGAATGTCTGCACCCAGTTGGAGAGTGCTGGGTGCCACCCTCTCTGTGCACAGCACATGCAGGAAGGGCAAATGTGCTGCCTTTGGATTTTTGGATGGAGGTTTGAGATGGTTTAATTACACGTCAAGAGGGACTTGAGCAATAATAAGTGACTTTATGACTGTCTTTACCACTCGGTGGAAAGGTTAGGTTTCTAAATTGGCTTTATTGTACTGGATTTTAGGTTAAGTTCAAAATGCAGCTTCCGCTGTTAGAACTGAAGGGTCATATAAAATTCATGGCAATAGAATATTTATAAGTATCTGGGATATTTGTCGGAAACACAATAATGGGAGAATCAGAGCTCACAGATAGAAGGGGGAATTGTTAAATGACAAATAAAAACTCCATTTTTTTCCAGCACTTAACCCTACAGATAATAATAATTATTCCAAACCTAAGCGACGATTAAATTCCACTCCCAACCCCAGCTCACGTAGGGAACACAGTTGTCATGTTGTAACACCTCACATGCAGAGGAGGACAGATGTGCATGCACATCACACGTCTCAAAGCTCCTTCCAGACCTGCCAGAGAGGTGCAGGTTATTCCTGGAGGAGGTTTGGGGATTGATGGGCCTCACTTCACGTGCTCCCGGGGAGGAGCAGAGCCCTGCTTGTTGACAAGCCTCTTCTTTCTAACCTCTGAAGGCAAAAGCACAGAAGGTGAGCAAGGTAAAGCTGCAGCAGCTATTGTTGCAGCTATTATCTCATCACCCCTTTCCTCTGAGGTACAGGCAGAGGGGGGTTGTCCAAGGCTATCATTTTCCCTCGGTGGCACGTGCCACCACAATTACCTCCCTGAAATACGGAAGCAAACTGGCTGTCTGGGAAACAGAGGGCATTCAAATGCAGGGTAACAGAGCAGACCTAATTAGCTTTAAGTACCTGTAATCCTAAGAGATTTTTACCTAATGATAAAAGCCAGGGAAAGTCCCTCAGGTATGAGCAATAAAGCCTAGGCAGGTTAGGGATGGATCAGGTGTTGCGTGTCAGCTCCGCTGAATGCAGCCTATTGATCCAGAAGTTGCTGGTGTTTTCTGCCACAAATTGAATTTAAATTGCTTACATGAAGAACGACATCTGGCAGGTTAAGGTTTACCTGCTTCATATTTCAACATCATTTTCTCCACCAGCAAATAGGTAGGAAAGAGCTCTTTTGGAAAGAAAGCAAGCGGAGCTTTCGCAAAGAGAGGGAGTTTGCGGTTGGTGGCGATGCCTGAGCACGGAGGGGAGAGTTGACATCTGAGGAATACATTGCAAATGATTAAAATAACAAAGCAGCAAAAGTTTGCACAGATGAAGCACCTGCCTTTGCTCTGCTGAATGGAATACCTGGCTCGCTGGGTGAAATCACATAATAGCACTAGCAAAAAATGGAGTTCTCATTTGCATCAAAGATTTCCTTTTGGTTTTTGTCTTTGTAAGGGGTATTTGTTGCCAATTTGGTTTTGTTTTCTTTTTCTTTGGCTCTTTTATCTTTTTTTTTTTGTTGGATTTTCTTTATTTGGGGTTTTTTTTGTCTTTTTTTTTGTTTTGCTATTGTTATTTGCTCGTGGGGTTTTGATTTATTTTTTTTTTCTAATTCAAGGCTATTATGGCCAGTTAATTACTAGTTCATTAATAAATGGTTACAGTTTTAATGTATTTTACATAGACCAGCATTCCTAACCTGCAATCTAAATGCAGATCATTTACTGGAGATCATGTAGAGGAAGATTTATTTCTAAATATTTCTTAGGGAGGGGTTGTCCACCCAGGAGCTTCATGTGACCTCTCTCTCCAGCAATCAAGGCCCTGAACCCCCTAATCTGTCTTCCAAGGGGGCTGTCATTTAGAAAATGCTAGTTCTGATCCCATAGGGTTACACCTACAGCTCCCCATACACTTGAAGCCTTGAGTGTTTATGGTCTTTAGAGCAGATTATGGTCTCTTGCGGTATATTTTGGGCCTCTGAATTAGGAGTCTGAACTGCACTGAGTTTATTCTACACTGACAGATGAATAGAACTTGCTTGAATGTCAGTAAAATCTCTGTGTGCATGTGCTAACCTGTTTAGATACTGTGAGAATATGAATAGTGGGCAGGGGGGGAAAATCACCTTTAAAATAACAGCAGGCATGGGAGATAGCTTTAAAAATTATTATATGCCTACAAGATTTTACTTTTTTATTTCTTTTTACTTAACACACCTCAAAACTACTGGCCTGTTTATACATCAGCCTGTTTGTCTTTCACATAAGGCACCTTAGCTGCTGTTTGGACAACATCCATTTGATAATGAAGCAAGATGCAGGCTAGACAGCTGCTTTTTTCTCACTCATTTCACTCTGTTATTGGTTAACTTAGTGGAAAAATGCAAATTTTCCAGGGACTTTAGGTCGGAGGTATCCCAGCCAAGGTAGATATGTGCTTGACTTGAGGTCTAATTTAACTCCTGTGTAGTATTGATCGACCTGGCCCACCAGGGACCTTTAGAGTCTTCCTTTGCCAAAGGTAGACAATGGTATGAAAGTAAAGTGTAATAAATGCCCCTGTCCAGTCCCATGTCGATATACAGCTGCTCTATTTCTTTTTTTCCTTCCTTTTTTCCCCTGTTTTGAGTGCATCAGTATTTCACGTTTATTGTAGTGTGATGAAACACCTTTCAAGATGGCCAGAGGGACACTCAGCAGTAAGCATTTAGGCAGTACAAATTGGAGTGAACAGGAGGACAGTTAGCAGGGAATATTTCTGAGGTCAAAGCAAGCTGAATAGGAGCTGAATCAGCTAAAAGCAGAGAGGAGAGCTACAGTACCTACTGCAAAGTAAATATAGATTACATTCCTTTAGACAAATTGATCCACTGGAGGACGATAGGTCTTCCAGAAAAAGAGGTTGCTCCAAAAGAATTAAGTATTTTACACTGACATACATACAAAGAGACCTTAAACACAGCAGCCAGAGACTTATCACCAGGATAGTCCATACTGGGTGTCCTCACATGAATAATTTTCAGTGCACTGCAAGATTTAAGGTTCCACAATCCTGCATGTTGCTCTGGATGCTGACTACCATTCTGCCCAGAAAGCAGAGCATCAAAATGCAGCTGCTCAACTGAGAAATAATTCTTGTTTTGGCAAGTGGACAAATCCTATGATTGCAGAGCAATTCAGGTGGGGAGGAGCCCCAAGGAGGTCACTGAGCAGACCTTGTTCTGCTCAGGTCCTGCAAACCTCCAAGATGAAGATCCAACTAGCAAAGGTTGGATGTGCCCACCAACAAGTCTGTCCTCAACAGTGATAATTCCAGAAACAACAAGCAGAACCTTGGATGTGAAACCACAGCACCTTGTCTAGAAGAGCTCCCAGGTTTCCGAAGGAAACTTCTTGAAAATGAGGATAGAATAAATCACTTTGTGCAAGATCTCCTCTCTTTTCATTGACAAGTGATCCAGATGATAATCTCTTGGCTCCTGAAAAAATGTGCCCATTATGTGCATAATAATTTTCAATCAGTAAAATACCCAGGGAAGAAAGCAGAATTGTAATTCCCTATAAAAAATATCATTGTCTGCAATGAATCATTTAAAACCAGATTGTATCAAAAGATCAACGGGAATAAAATACACAGGGTTCCACAAAAAAAACCAAACCAAAACAAAATGTTCCTACGTCATCACACCACAGAGATAGAGGGATCTAAATTCACAGAGAACCTCAGTAAGTGATCACCTTGTAGGGCAAATAAGAAGAAATATAGTTCTAAACTATTAATTATTATTTCCAAATTAGGAACGTGATCATCACAGTTGCAAAAATGTCCTAAAAGGATTTGCAGAGATTTGCCCTCTCTTCCCAAAGGTTATTCTAGACTGAACAAACACTGAAAGCACTAAGGAGAAGACCCAAATTCAGGTCTCTTCTCATGGTTAAGAGCTCAATGCTCTTCTGCTGGGTGTCTCTGCAAGCACCTAGGTGCTGCCTTTTCTCTGTACAGTGGCACACCTCTCTCAAGGTGCACATACAAAGGTAGAATCATTTTGGTTGGAAGAGACCTCTAAGTTCACCCAGTCCAGCTGTTCCCCCAGCACTGCCAAGTCCCCCACTGACCCATGTCCCTCCACATCTCCACGGCTTTAAAACCCCTCCAGGGATCATAGGGACTCCACCACTGCCCTGGGCAGCCTGGACCAGCTTTTGACAACCCTTTCAGTGATGACATTTTTCCCTATATCCAACCTAAACATTCCCTGGTGCAGCCTGAAGCCATTTCCTTTTGTCCTATATCAAGAATATGGAATCTGGAATAGCATTACAGAGTTTGATTAAATGGAAACACAGCCTCATTTATAAACCAATTCTGCCCAGAATGTCTTCTCACTGCCTAAAAAAAAAATCTTATAATCCAGATTAATTGTTTCAACAGCATGCAACGTTATGAGAGTGGCAGCACCATTGCTGTGAATTTTACTTTTTTTTTTTTTTAAGAGAGTGTACAAGATAGCACATTACATGGGGCTAGGATTTCATCAGCACACAGGCAAGTCGAATGGATTTCCACGCTCAGCACTCCTCTGCCAAGAAACTGACTTTTAATATGGGAAATAGACCCCTGCTCAGGATGGAGCAGTCCTGGTCAACCTCAGGGGTCCAGGCATCAGGGCAATGTTCCTGTGAAAGCAGGAGGTGTTCTGAAGGCAGGTCCACGATGGAGTGTGATGTTACAGGGGACTGGATTTTGCTGGAACCCCTATTTACTGGAGCTAAACCTACTCACACACACGGTAGCACTGCCTTTTGGCAGTCACTTGCAATGCTAGGCTTGATTGTCTGGAAGTGGGAGGAAAATTACCAGAAGAGGAGAGATTAACTTTATATATAGTTCATTTGTTGTTCACTATCTGTGCTAACCCCCGTGCATTTTTCCTTGCTGTCCTGAGTAACTGAGTACCCTGAGTTTTCAAGGGTAAGTAACTTTGTGATTACAATACATTATTTTTTTTTTCCCCAGCCTAAAAGCCATCAGTAAAGTGAATAGGGCTACTCTTGTAAGTGCTTAATGCCTGATGTAAGAGTTGCATGATCTAGTCCAGAAGTAACACAGTTACCTCAATTACTGTACTCCCACAAGGCTATTCACAGCAGTACTTAGGAAATGTTGGAGGCTCAGGCACTGGTATTATAAACTCCTCAGGGCAGCATGACTGTACACAGGATCTCATCAGTAGTTAACAAACAAGTCCTCTATGAGACACTAGCCATTTTTCCAACTAGGCTCTTCTCTTTTTTTTTTTTTTCCCTTTCTTTTTTCCCCCCCTTTCCTAATCCAGAAACAAACGGGAGGCTCTTCAAGCGCCACGGCATCGCCGCCCAAAAGAGATGCGATCCGACCAGATGCCGTGGGGACTTTTGTGCTCCTTGACATTGTTATCAGGGAAAAAGATGTCTTGGCATTTCCCAGGGGGCTCCCTGGGACAGTGTCTCAGTGTGAAAGGGCACCATGGGGCTGCCTCGGACAGTTTTCTTTCACTAAGGTTTGTTTGTTGTGGGTTTTTTTTTTTCTCTTCTCCTATTGTAACCACTCGGCTCTGCTGCTTCACTGATTTCCCAGCTGTTCTTCTGCACTGTCTGAAGGCGAACGCAGAGAAGCTGTAGCTGAACAGCTCAGGAATAAGCAGCTGATGATGGCAAGCATGAGAAAACCAGGAATACATCTTTCTCCTTAGACAGAATGGTTTGATCCTCCCTTGCGTGCTGGGGGCACAATGTGTGGCGTGTCTGTACCCAGAAAGAACTCTGCGAGGTACCAACCAGGGGAAAAGACCTTGAGGAGCCCACAACAGAGCTGGAATAAAGGTGTAAGGTCTCCAGCACTGAAAAGTGCTTTTTAAATATTTTTATTATTATTACTTATATCCATGTGCAAAGCTGTGAGGGTCTCCCAGGTGTAATTCAGGCTAGACCTAGGCAGAAGGAGTTAATTGTCCCAGGAGCATTGAGCTTTCCCTGCCAGTAGACGACTATCATTCTGTTACACAAGGGACTGACAAGATTGAAGGCCCTTCCAATTGTTTATCTTTTTCTCTGTAATGCCCCAGAAGGCATTATTTCTTGTATGACTTCACATGGGGAAAAAAACAAGCAAAAGAACAAGCCATGTCTTTCCAGTGACAGTTGGTAGTGTAGCTACAATGCACTTTTTCTCAGTTAAAAAGNTTTTTCAAAGATATTACCAAAAAAAAAAGAATTTTATATATATATATGCACGTTATAATAAAATTCTGCAGGAATCTGCAATATGTTTTGAAAGTTAAAGTAGAATCACAGATAAAATGGAATTAAAAGTACCTAGAAAAGTAATTTTTCCCAAGGTACAGGACTGCCTGCTCTGAGAAGTTTGTCTAGCCCATTATAGGTAAATTTATTTCAAATTACACTGGTAAAAACAGATATGATAGCAGTAAAATTCTTTGCCAACCTACAGTCCAGCATTTTTACTCTAGGAGGGGTAACAAGAGGAACAACATTTGAAAAAAATAAAAGCATAAAGTATGACTGCTTCCATAATCAACCCTTTGCATTTCTTCATTTGAAATATTTTCAACTTCAAATGTCAATCAAGTACATTTGTTAAAAGAAAAGAAAAAAATATTCATGACTAAAGGACGTGGTGAACAACTTATTCAATGTGAATCAGGGGGTTGTTTCATGAAACTGCTCTCAGGAAAATTCACGTTTACTTGGTTCAAAGTTCTAATTTATTTTTTTTTTTCAAGATAGAGTGAAAATCCCAGCAGCTTTTCATCTGACTCTGTTTCAGTCAGTTTGAACTTTAATTAAGGGAATGTAGGGAACTATGTCTACTTCAACTTATCTGATAGGAGTGTCATAGACAATATACTACTTCAAGAGACATGTAAAGTTATTACTCCTATTCTATAATAATGTTTTAGTGTATGTGATCCATCAAATCCCTGACCAGATTAACATTATTGAGCTTAATTATAGGGTTTTTTTTAATATTATGGATATTTTAAAACTTATTTTGAACACTTCAATTTCCAGAAGCACTTCACGTTTTGCAAACAGACTTTCTCCAGGCAAGAAAAATCTATATCCCTTTTTTTGCATCCCTAATGATGACAAGGTATTGCCTACACATCTACTGATATGAACTTCATATGCCATCTGGTTACTGGTGTACTGAAGCTAAAGCCAACTGCTTTGATTCAATGCATTAGAAAGCTTCACAGACAGGTCCTCACCTTATCAGGACTAGTTCCTGAGGCCCAGACTCTAGGCCAGTCTGCCAAGGCTCAAAAATTCAGACAACATCCCTGAAAGCTCCAGGACACGGAATCTCAGCTACACAGCCCTTCCCTTCAGGGTCCTGCTCCAACAAGCAGGTTGCTCTTAGCACAAGAAGCCAAACTCCTCATTTCCATGAAGAAAACAAACAAACAAACAAACAAACAAAACCACACTGAAAAGCAAGAATCACCACTTTAGGAGAAATTTCTAACCATGGTTTCTGTATTTCCCAGCATGTACCTATGCACAACCGTTGTTCCTGTCTCCATTTCTATCACTCTAGGCAATGGAAACTGGAGTTTCTATATTTAATGTATTGAAACTGCCTGGTCTCCAAGGTAGCAGGGGTATCTATATACACTAGTAGAATACATTTCAGGCTCAATCACTTTGAAAGGCTGGATAATAGAGGAGCACTTGTACTTTGGATAACAAAGTTATTTCCTTTAACATCAACAAGCTGCTCAGCTAGTAACTGCATCAGGCATTGATTTTGTTCCCCTGTTTGTAGGCACTGTAGGGGCCTTTTGAACTGATAAAACCAAACAAAAAATGTGCAGATCATTCTTCACGTGCATTATTTCACAGAGCAGAGCTGACAGGAGGAGCTATATTAATTTCAGCACTGCCTGTTTGAATGTCAGTGGAACATCTGTAGGACCAGCCCTGGGTCTGTCAACTTCAACCTCCCTGCTTTAAGACAGATTGAAGCCTGAACTTACATCCCCAGCCAAATTTTATACCTGGTTCCTACTGGGACTTGTAAATGTGCATTTGCTTCCCAGACTTGCAGCTTAGATCCTGTTCTAGCAGCTTGAACACACAACTGCATTCAGATGTGGGCTTNCACTCGGCTCTGCTGCTTCACTGATTTCCCAGCTGTTCTTCTGCACTGTCTGAAGGCGAACGCAGAGAAGCTGTAGCTGAACAGCTCAGGAATAAGCAGCTGATGATGGCAAGCATGAGAAAACCAGGAATACATCTTTCTCTTTAGACAGAATGGTTTGATCCTCCCTTGCGTGCTGGGGGCACAATGTGTGGCGTGTCTGTACCCAGAAAGAACTCTGCGAGGTACCAACCAGGGGAAAAGACCTTGAGGAGCCCACAACAGAGCTGGAATAAAGGTGTAAGGTCTCCAGCACTGAAAAGTGCTTTTTAAATATTTTTATTATTATTACTTATATCCATGTGCAAAGCTGTGAGGGTCTCCCAGGTGTAATTCAGGCTAGACCTAGGCAGAAGGAGTTAATTGTCCCAGGAGCATTGAGCTTTCCCTGCCAGTAGACGACTATCATTCTGTTACACAAGGGACTGACAAGATTGAAGGCCCTTCCAATTGTTTATCTTTTTCTCTGTAATGCCCCAGAAGGCATTATTTCTTGTATGACTTCACATGGGGAAAAAAACAAGCAAAAGAACAAGCCATGTCTTTCCAGTGACAGTTGGTAGTGTAGCTACAATGCACTTTTTCTCAGTTAAAAAGTCTTTTTTTTCAAAGATATTACCAAAAAAAAAAAGAATTTTATATATATATATGCACGTTATAATAAAATTCTGCAGGAATCTGCAATATGTTTTGAAAGTTAAAGTAGAATCACAGATAAAATGGAATTAAAAGTACCTAGAAAAGTAATTTTTCCCAAGGTACAGGACTGCCTGCTCTGAGAAGTTTGTCTAGCCCATTATAGGTAAATTTATTTCAAATTACACTGGTAAAAACAGATATGATAGCAGTAAAATTCTTTGCCAACCTACAGTCCAGCATTTTTACTCTAGGAGGGGTAACAAGAGGAACAACATTTGAAAAAAATAAAAGCATAAAGTATGACTGCTTCCATAATCAACCCTTTGCATTTCTTCATTTGAAATATTTTCAACTTCAAATGTCAATCAAGTACATTTGTTAAAAGAAAAGAAAAAAATATTCATGACTAAAGGACGTGGTGAACAACTTATTCAATGTGAATCAGGGGGTTGTTTCATGAAACTGCTCTCAGGAAAATTCACGTTTACTTGGTTCAAAGTTCTAATTTATTTTTTTTTTTCAAGATAGAGTGAAAATCCCAGCAGCTTTTCATCTGACTCTGTTTCAGTCAGTTTGAACTTTAATTAAGGGAATGTAGGGAACTATGTCTACTTCAACTTATCTGATAGGAGTGTCATAGACAATATACTACTTCAAGAGACATGTAAAGTTATTACTCCTATTCTATAATAATGTTTTAGTGTATGTGATCCATCAAATCCCTGACCAGATTAACATTATTGAGCTTAATTATAGGGTTTTTTTTAATATTATGGATATTTTAAAACTTATTTTGAACACTTCAATTTCCAGAAGCACTTCACGTTTTGCAAACAGACTTTCTCCAGGCAAGAAAAATCTATATCCCTTTTTTTGCATCCCTAATGATGACAAGGTATTGCCTACACATCTACTGATATGAACTTCATATGCCATCTGGTTACTGGTGTACTGAAGCTAAAGCCAACTGCTTTGATTCAATGCATTAGAAAGCTTCACAGACAGGTCCTCACCTTATCAGGACTAGTTCCTGAGGCCCAGACTCTAGGCCAGTCTGCCAAGGCTCAAAAATTCAGACAACATCCCTGAAAGCTCCAGGACACGGAATCTCAGCTACACAGCCCTTCCCTTCAGGGTCCTGCTCCAACAAGCAGGTTGCTCTTAGCACAAGAAGCCAAACTCCTCATTTCCATGAAGAAAACAAACAAACAAACAAACAAACAAAACCACACTGAAAAGCAAGAATCACCACTTTAGGAGAAATTTCTAACCATGGTTTCTGTATTTCCCAGCATGTACCTATGCACAACCGTTGTTCCTGTCTCCATTTCTATCACTCTAGGCAATGGAAACTGGAGTTTCTATATTTAATGTATTGAAACTGCCTGGTCTCCAAGGTAGCAGGGGTATCTATATACACTAGTAGAATACATTTCAGGCTCAATCACTTTGAAAGGCTGGATAATAGAGGAGCACTTGTACTTTGGATAACAAAGTTATTTCCTTTAACATCAACAAGCTGCTCAGCTAGTAACTGCATCAGGCATTGATTTTGTTCCCCTGTTTGTAGGCACTGTAGGGGCCTTTTGAACTGATAAAACCAAACAAAAAATGTGCAGATCATTCTTCACGTGCATTATTTCACAGAGCAGAGCTGACAGGAGGAGCTATATTAATTTCAGCACTGCCTGTTTGAATGTCAGTGGAACATCTGTAGGACCAGCCCTGGGTCTGTCAACTTCAACCTCCCTGCTTTAAGACAGATTGAAGCCTGAACTTACATCCCCAGCCAAATTTTATACCTGGTTCCTACTGGGACTTGTAAATGTGCATTTGCTTCCCAGACTTGCAGCTTAGATCCTGTTCTAGCAGCTTGAACACACAACTGCATTCAGATGTGGGCTTCTCCCTTCTATGCTCATCTACTTATTTCAACTGGCCAAAAATCCCCCAGTTTACCCCCTTGTCCTTACCAAGTGCAGAATTAAATGTATCATAAACCAGTAGATAAATATTCCCCAGACTTATTTTCCTTGTTCTTGTAAGAACTGATGTATATTTTTTCCTTGTATCATGTGCTCTAAGTTGCAGCAGCACCACAGTGCCCAGCACATCCCTCCTCTCATCCCTCACCACCTAACTCCCAGCATCCATCCTGGGAACTAGGTATGTGCCTGAAAACAAAATCAGATCCCTCCGTGCAAACTTTTTGACAGAAGTGTTTGCAACAACTTTTCAAGGAAAAAAAAAAAAAAAACAACCAACCCAACCAAACCCCACGTCTCGTTTATTTTCCCTTTTCTTCCTCCCAGCTTTCTGTCAGTCATCAATCGAACAGGAGACAACTCATTTCATTTCTGTGACACACAATGATGGACTTGTGTTACAACCCTGACTTATTTTGAGAACTTCAATTTCTCAAGCTGAAAGCCTGGATGTCCCATGCTTGGAAGGGCTATTGATCTGATGGAGATGGACAGCTCAAGAGGAACTGATACATTCCTTACAGCAATATTTTTATTTTTTTCTCTCTGACCACTACATAATGTCGACTTTCTGGCTTGTTTGTTGACATCTAAAAAAACTTTGATTCTCTGATTTAACTGATACTCTTCTGCTGCTTCTACTCACTATTTCCCTCAGACTGTTTGATGTAGGAGTTAGTTATTATCTACTACCTGGAATGGGAAAGCTGGTTCAGTGTGATAAAATGTAGGAATTCATAAGGCGGCAGGAACCTATAAATACACATCACAATGGTACAGCTGCAAATATGGGCCACTTCCAGATCCTAATCCTGCCCGATGCCTTTCAGGAGAGAGAATGTCACCATGAAATGGGTTTGGACACCCACTCCCTGCCTTGGAGAGCCCGAGCATTACAGGCAGCACAGACCACCTTGCATTTGAGAGCTGGTGGAATAAAAGCTCACCGTTTAATCAAGGAGGTTAATTTTGCCTCCAAGCAGGATAAAACCAGATACCTGTCCCTCCTCCTTTGGGGTTTTCCCCTGTTTGGCCTCAGCTCCCCCCACGCTGCTGCTTCTGAGTGGACAGCAGGTACCTGTCAAACGTGGGGACGTCACTGAGATGGCAGAGCCCCAGCACAGCACCAGCAGGAACAGCCTCTTGGCTGGCTGCAGATTGCAGGAAACAATTCATTCCACTCTTAATGATTTATATAATTTCTTTGGACTCGCTCCTGGCTGACGAGGTTTTTCTGCTTTTCCTATTATAGTTGAGAGAATCAAACAAGAGCCTTAAAACCAGGGCTAGGGGCAGCTCCTCAGCTGAGGTAGCTGGATGTGACAGAATTAGTGCCTGTTAATACCAGCCCAGAATCAGTCCCTGAGTTTCATTATCTGCCTTGCCTTTAAAAGAGGGCCTCCTCCTCCAGGACTAATTTAGAGCAATGAAAATTAAACGGCATCTCATCTAATAGTCAAAAAAGATCTGCAGAAATTGTCCTCGTTTAAATACCAATTCAACTCTTTTCTGTCACAGCAGGCTAGTGTATCCATCTTTTTTTTCCCTCCTTCTTCTTCTAAAAGCCAAATGCTATTCAAACAAAACAGACACATCCATGTTAATTATATGAAAGCAAAAAAAAAAGATAAAAAAATGGAGAAAAGAAAAAAGCGACATGAGAAAAAAAACCTCAAAAAGGATATTAAAGCATTTTATGAGAACCTAGATCGTGCAGCTACAGCAAGATGTGGTCTTAGACCTTTGCTTTGTGTACAGAGCCAGACTTTGTTCTTTGATTTGGTGCACAGGATGGCACTTTGTTGTGATTAGAATGGTTATCATTTGGTTGACATTTGAAAGAAATAAGGAAGGGAGAAGGAACAGAGGTAAAGGAGTTTGCTGCAGGGAAAGCATCGATGATTCAGCCCATGAGAAGAGAATATGAACACTGAAGAATGCTGAAAATCCCTAAATCACCTGCCCTACCCCAAAGTATTTGTGTCAGCAGTGGGCTCTTGAAGTTAAATTTCCAGTGAATTAAGAACAAAGACTTTCAGGCTCTGGGGGTATTAAGGGCAATAATATTTTCAATAATTGCCTATTTTATGGGGTCATTCTCTGCTGGTTTAACCTGTGGCACCAGCAGACCCCAACTGATCAGATCTGCACTGCTGAGGAGTCCCTTCTGCAAGGTAGAAGCTATCAACACCTACAAAAACCACCCATTCAGGTGTCCCTTCCAACCTGGGCTGGGAGCATTTATCACTAAAAAGCAAGCTAGTGGGATAGTAAGGTTTTGGAAAGCTGATCCAGCTCAGGCTTCTCCAACTTTTTTTCACAGTGTGACCTATATTTAAATATCTCTCTAGTTTGTTTTTTTTCCCCCGTCACAAAACCACCATCTCACGCACAAAATCCCACATAGTATCTGTCACTGGCACCTCAGAGGAGCAAAGTATTTGCAGAGAGCTCGGTATTTTCCTATTAATAACTTCTTCCCTATCACACTGGGAGATACCAGAGGGCTCAGGTCGAGGCAGCTTTCTGATTCCCATGTTGGAAGGCTAGAAACATCCCACCCAGCTGCTCGTGCCATAAGTGTGGCCACCTCTTCTTTGGGCAGCTTGGAAAAAATCCTTTTTCCCCACTGAGAAGTAGCAATGATCCCAGTTTTTCCCTCTGGAGCCTCATTTCCCAGGTCACATCGCTTGTTAACCCAGATCTCCAGGGTGGTGGTGGGAGACCCTCATTTCTATGGCCTTTGTGGAGCCATCCCTCCAAAGTGTGGAAAAATCAGGAGTGAAAAAGAAAAAAAAAATTAGGAAAAGAAAAAAAATATGAGAAAAAAAAAAGGGGAAAAAGTGGAAATTCCCGATTAATGCTTCTAGTTGTAGAAAAATCCTAACAGCTTGCATGAACTGCAGCACTATGACTCTTGCTGTTAATGCTTCCAATGACATCATTGTTTTCCAAATTACAAAGTGCAGGAGAGTGGTTAGAGAAGCTGAAGAGAAAGAGCTGGAGGCAGAGAGGCTTTTAAAGGACGTGAGGAGCAGAAGATGATTCCTGAGATTGTCTTCTTTATTTTGCCAGTTCCTCCCTGCGCTTGGATTTGGGGGGCTTTGGAAAATGTCAGTGCAGAGCCATCCAGATAATTCAAACCTCCAGTAGCATCAGTCCCACCTCAGCTCCCTGTGGTAACTTTTCCCTGTTCACACACTCCCCTGCACTGTGTGCACAGTCAATCTCCCAGCTCTCAACCCAAGTGATTTTTGAAGGAAACATTGAGCGGTGAGGCACGGAGAGCATTACTAAAATACAAACCTATTACATAAACACAAGGAGCTTTTGTCAAGATTTTCTGGTTTAGAAATCCATGCTGTTTACTGCCCATGCACTCAAAGGGCTTTGGTTTTTTTCCCCTTTAGGCAGAAGGAGGCTGGAGGAAGACTGGCAAGCTGCTTTTCCAGGTGCTGGAATAGTGCAAAGCAGTTGAACCATACTCATGGATGGGGGCCATCTAACTCATATGGCCAAGAGCGTGTTTTCCTTTTTGGCAGTGCTTTTGTTCCAGGTGGAATAGTCTTTCATCCACATAAAGGAAACCCTTGTTTGTCTCACTCCCAGGTAACAGTCTACAACCACCCAGCTGCAGTGAAATACAGAACCTATAGGCACAGATCTATAGGTTGAGCACACACACACACATGTGCTCACCTCTCGCTCACACCCACGCTGCATATTAAGTTAACTGAAGAAAAAAACAAGGGCATTTTTTTCCCCTGTTGTGTTCATGCCAGAAAGCCCCAGTGTAGCTCCAGGAGAGAGCACTTTTACAACACAGACACTCCAGCCCAGGTTCCAGCTGTCGGAATTTTTATGTCCTCGAGACACTTCTGGAATAACAAAGTGTCATGCATGTCCCTGCCAGTACACGAGATCAGCACATGAGATCAGAGGTGCAGATGTTGCCTCCACATCCGCCCACTGGCATCTCATTATCAGTTCAGTTTAGGATCCTCCACCCATTTTGGGCCAGCGAGAAGGTCAGGAGCTGTAATTTGTGAGAATGAGCTGTATAGCAACCATTTATCTGGAAAACAAACCTCTGCTGGCAAAACCTTTGGAAGCAAGTAAGAGTTTTGGGGAGGTTTTCTGTCTTGGCACACGTGGGTAACTAGCAAGGAACACTGTGATTGAACAGCCCTGGGAATAGTGCTACCTCTCAGAGGTGAAGGAAGGGACGTGGATCAGCACTGGGCACACAAAACTTGGCTTTCAGTGACCAAGAAATTCTTTGTCTTTGGGAAGGAACATCCCAGACCAACTCAACTTACTTCATCCACCCTTCTTCCGTGCCCTGGTTGAGAAATAAAATATTGAGTGTGAATCCAGGCTGAGGGGAAACAGCCAAGCCATGGTGGCAGGGAGGCCACGGGCAACCTCTGCCCTCAGCCCTGGGGACCAGCACTGTGAGGCAGCCAGGGCCTTCAGTTAGGAGCTGATGAGCATTAATTGTAAGGACCAGGAAGGAGATCCCTTGATAGCTCAGGTCATGAATGGATTTCCAGCAGCAGGATGATTTCTACTTGTTTTAACGTGGCAATCTTATCAGCACTGTGCACAAGACATCAAGTTATATAGAGGGAAACAAGCCTGGGAGGAGTGACTGAGTCGAGATAAGTGGTGTATTGTTAATTACTCGGTTAATAAATCTAGGAAAAAGGTGGGTTTGGATTCACTGCCACACAGGCTGGTGTTCTGGCAACTGGGGAGAGACATCTGCTCAGCCCAGGCCTCTGCTGTCTGTATGTATGATCACACCTTTCTAATGAGCATCTTAAAGCACTTCCTGAGCAGCAGAAATTTAACCTCACTCTAGTCCCCTCCTACAGCTTTGGGTACCAAAAGGTTAAAGAGCTCAGAGGAGAGGGTCTGGTCCCTGGGAGGGTGAGATACTGCAGCAGAAGGTAGGTCCAGCTCTATCATCCCCACGTCCCTGTGCTCCCCAAAGGAGGAAGGACTGGAATTTGCCTGTTATGTTTTCCCTCCTTTGCTGCAATTATGATTCCTTGCTTAAGTTTCCAATCTTTAATTGGGTTGGAAAATTACAGTCATGGCACAGGGGGGGAAGAAAAAAAAAAAAAAATCCCAGCTACTCTGCCTGACTCAAACGTCTGTTTTCATTTACTACACCATGCTCCTGAGTTACTTTGTTAACTAGACTAGAATAATGAAGGGTATCTTGACTTAAAAAGATGTTCTGCCCTTCCTGGCTCTGCCTCTCCATGTGCATAGCGAGGTGCCCGGGACTGCCTCTGCAGGGGAGTTTGGCCCAGGCAGCATTCTGTAGGAGGTGATATAAATAGATAAAAGCCTCACTCTTGGAATATAAACTTATTTCTACATATACCTTCCTCACTGGCACACAATGTAATGTAATCTGTGTGACTTGCTCTTGCCAGAGAGGCCCACTCACAAGTTTTCTGTTGAGCACAGCTATTAATATTGCACTTTTGTTCCCAGGGAGAGAAAAAAATAAGTGCCACTACAGAGAAAAATGCTGAAGTTTCTATTGCACAACACACAAATGCAAGTAAACACTGAACTTCCTTAATCAAGTCCTCTGGTGAAATTAAGTAAACCATGGAGGGATAAAAGTGGGATTTCTCACACCTGCCTCCCCACCGGCAGGAGCAGAATCAGAGCATTTCTAATGGTGGAGCTCACTCTTGCTTGGAATTCAAAGACCATTCACCTGATGAAGGAGGCCAATTTAGCTTAATCCCCCCTCTAAAAGTGAGGGGGAAGGGGTCAGGAATCAGCTCACACAGAGCAGTTCTGCTCAAAAAGGTTTGAAGCTCATCACTGATGCAGAGCTGAGTGAGAAAAACACAGCCTGGGACAGCTGGACAATGTGCAATCCTTTCCAAAACCAGCTCTGACTTGCATTCCCCTTCAGATCTAGACATTTTAAGGTTAAAAATGAATAATAATCATCACAAGCTTCCATTTTGATCCCCAGAAACCTTCCCTTTCTATTTCTCAGCAAGTTCTGAGAATGTAACACCTTCGAGGGTAAATCCCGGAGTATGTGAAGTGCAAAGGTTTTGACTATTTACAAGCTCTCAAACCTAACAGCCAGGTTTTAGCACCTAAGCTGGCACTCAAGTTCTTTGCAGAACAGTGACAGCACTCAAATATACAGCTATTGTATGACCAAGCCTAAGTGACATCAATAGCTGGTCAGACTTAATGCCAGATCACTCTCTCACTCCCAGCCGTGGACTCTCTTTGACTTCAGATGGCAGCATGTGATGCATAAATATTCATGGTTTTCTATAGTTGAAGTTTAACCTATAGCAATATAGAACATTCCTCAGCTAATTCTCCCTGCTGAAGCCCAAAGGCTTCCGTGGCATAACCTACATCTATAAACCCATTACTTTACAAATATCCCATAGTAGCCTTAAAATACACTGTTATTAAAATATAAACTGGTTTTCTGTTTAAAAAGGCAACAATTTACTGCCCCTTTTCTCATTTTAGAAATCACTAGACGTGCTTGATGACTGATAGACTTGGCTCAACTACACACATCTCTCATGGAGCATCAAGGCTGAGGTACGACTTCTAATTCAGCAAAAGAAATTACACTGCATGCTTGAAGAAATTCTCTTTCTTTACTGTCTTAGGGTGAGGTGGCAGAGGTAAAGGGAAATTACCTTTCTTTCCCAGCACTCCAGCACCACAGTTGCAGCTCTAGGAGACATCAGAGCTTTTGTGAACATCTTTCTAACGGGCAAATTGTGCCCAAGCCAGAACTAGACCTCAGTCCCTTGGCAGACCAGGCAGTCCCAAGAGAAACTCCCTTGTGCAAAGCTTTGACCTCAAAAATCAAGCCAGCACTATTCTTCCCTTTCATCATCATTAAATTCATCCTCAGTTAGGAGGAAAAAAAAAAAAAAAGCAGTTCAGAGCTGTGACATCCCCTGAAATTACCAAGCACTGCCTCTGAGCTGCAAAAGCAGCTCGGCGTTCATTTCTTTTCCATCTGAGGCCATTGATAATCACCTGTGGTTTAGAATGTGCACAGTGTACTGAAAACAGACAAAAGTTCATCCTAAAGTGCCAGCACAGTCTTCCATTCATCTCCAGCTCAATCCCTTCAAGGAGGAAGTAACAACTCTGTAATGATAAGGCTCGTGGCAGCAGCCAGACCGCTTGAAGGTCTGTTCTTGTAAAGAAAATTTTTCAATTAGTTAAAGAAGCCAGGAGCATCAGCTTTCAAAAAAAAAAAAGAAGAAATAAAAAGAGCTTCCTTATGAATCTTTGATCTTTCTCACTGTACCATGTTTCTCATGAAAGACAGTCGTAGCAGCACTGTTTAAATAACATCTACAAAACAGTTCAATTTGCAAATCAGTAGGATTACAGTTCCCTTTCTCATCTTTATTTAAATGAAGTAGCGTGAATGAGCTGTTCAATTAAGGGCTTGTCTAGGAGGGTTGTGTCCAACTAGAAGTGGCCAATACTTGAGAGTAACAGAGGGGAAAAAAAAACAAACAACTAACCCCACCACACGATTCCTGCAAAGTGAAAGCAGGGGAAAAAAAGGCCAGTTTCAAATGCCTGATCTAGGTTTGGTCCTAGAGTCTCAAAACCAAGCAGACTTTTACAGGTAGGTCACCCACCCTCTTAACTCTCTGCAATTCATGCTTTTATTTCAGAGCGTGGTTGTTTTACTAAACATTAATAAAAATAAGCAGTTTCTGAGCACACCAGATGATGGCCAGTTGTCCCTGTTCTACCTGACAAGTACAGTTAGAGATCCAGACCTCGCTGAGTGTTGGTGGTGTTGCAGGGTCTCCAACTTGGGCTGCCTTCCCCATGTTCCTCAGCCCTTACTCAATCCACACAGAGGCAACAAAAGAAGCCAAGGAAGGGTGTGAGCTGTCTCTCCAAAAGAAGCAATTGTGGGTACACCCAAGTGATTTAAGACCAGAGTTGGGGGCAGGAGGAGCAAGTCCCAGCAAAGCAGATGACTGGAGACAGAAGGAAGAGCTTTGTCTTGCCCTTGGTCCCCTCTTTGGCTGGGAAATGTTTCTTAGTGCCCCAAACCCCCTTAAAAGAGATGTCCCCTGATCCCTGCTGCTTGCTCACCAGGGTTCAAAGACTTGTGAGGAAAAATGCAGGTGCCACATCACAGCAGGTTCAGCCAAAACCTGCTCCCTGCCTGTAGCCTCCAACTTGTAAACACCCAGAGAGCCACAGATCCACCCTCTCTGGAACCTTAACAGGAGAAAATTCACCTGGTCAGAGATTTCAGAGTGTGAAGGCAGAGGATACATTCCAAAAATGTAAATGTCAGTGAATTACATAATCATAGAATCATAGAATGTTAGGGGTTGGAAGGGACCTGGAAAGATCATCTAGTCCAACCCCCCTTTTTGTTTTGCTTTTTAAGGCAAGTGCCAACTAAGAGTAGATGTAGGATATTTCAGTGTTTATGATAAAAATATACCAGAACATAACTGCATATTTGGTCTGAAAAAAAACCCCTGCATCTTGAAAGCATTTTTGACAGGGTTCCACTTTAGAATTTAATGGCAACATCAGAGGTACAGGAGTCCTAGAATAAATGGAAAATTGGCTCCAAATATTCAAGCCAGAGAGCAAGAAACCAAGAAAAGCATAGTCATAGATGGATGATACTGCTTTGGCAGGGAAGGTAAACAGTGAGGAAACACACTGCCAGATGCAAAAAGACTTAGATCATTAAAAAGGGAAAAGAGATGAAAAAACCATGCCATGCAAATAAATTAGAACAGTATCACCGATATTGTCTGTCAGCATTTCTGCTATAAATTCTGGGTCACAGGAGTGGATTCCACATCTGAAAAAAATATCTCCTGAATGGAACTTGGCATGCCAGGTTTCTGGCCTGCGTTAGCATGTCTTTGGTCTTCACTAAGTTTTGTGAGCCATAAATGGAAATTTAATTTGGGTTCACGATGATTCAGCTCGTACACACCAGTTTGTGTTACCTGGAGCTTGAAGAAGCCTTCAATAATTATATTATTTGGGGTTTTTTTCTCCTTTAGTGCGAGCAATAGACAAGCTATTGGAGTTTACTACTGGATAATTTAATTTTTCTAACAGCATTGCATTCAAAACTCTTCAACGTACCTTCAGTACAAAATGGTAAGTAATACAATACAATTCCTTCAACTCAAAATGCAAGTAATTCCACTTTGAAAGGGATGTGTGACCATCTACTACTTAAATTAGCAACAATACAGCATCTCCTTAACAGACCTTGACTAAACATAGCTGGACTCGGTGATCTAGGAGGTCCTTTCCTAACCATGATTATTCTGTGAAATACAGACTGTTCTAAAATCAAAGGAAAACCTCCAAGAGACAAGACTAAGTAGCAATTTTCAATAAACCTGTGTAGCATTTTGCAAAAAAAAAAAAAATAGTGCTTAAAAAGAAATAAATGAAAGGTGATTTAATAATCCTCTACTTGCTGAACTCACCTCATTACAAATCTGTTCCATATCTCACCTATCCTGTTTTTAATCCATACAGTTGTGTTTATTAATCTGATAATCAATAGAACAGTATTTGAATTTTATTTTATTTTTTTTACAACAGTCTGTAGGATTTCTGAAGGATATAATATTATCTTCTACTGGAAGCTATAACATTTTAGGCTGGTATTATAGATTTTCCCTTCGGCAGGCTGTTTTGATACATGGATACAAAGGATTTCAAGAGATCTGTCAGTGTAAAATTGAATTAAGCGTAAATTGTTTAAATAATTGTATGTGTAGAGTAAAGTGCCTTTGAAAAATAAGGCTGCAGCTCTGTGTGTTGGGAGAAATGAGAAATTCCAAGCTCGGAGTAGGTCGTGCCCTATGATACATGGTGCGCATCGCTGCTGCCTTTGGAAATGCAGCCACTTCACCTGTCCCCCTGATGTGATGAAGACAGCGGGAGGAAGATAAATTGCTCTTCATAAAAGAGATTACAAAGAGCAACAAAACTTTATTAGAGCCAGCAGAAGGGAAAAAACAAAGAGCAAACAAACTACCTAGCAAGCGAGAGATGTATTTACTGCTGACCGCTGCTGCTTCACTCACTGCCAAGTGCTCTCCGCTGCCTCTCCTCACTCTCTCGGGTCTTCTGGGGGACTTTGGTGCCTCTAAACTCTCACCTCTTGTAGAAATAAGGTCTTATAGGAAAGGGGCTCTTGAGTTCCTGTGCTGGTGACTCAGCCAACGAGCGGGTTGGACTCGGGGTTTTCCTCACCCTGTCATCACAAACCCACATTGCTTAGCGAGGCTTTGTCAGAGATCTTGACTCACGGGCTAAACCCAGCCACGTCTGCCAGCAGGGCTCTAAATGGTCTCAGCTCCTTAGTTAGTTAGTTACCTGCAAGGAAATACCCATCTACCTTTGACTCACTGAAAAAAAACAAAACACCAAACACCACAAAAAAAAAAGCAGGTCCCAGTGGTTCACACAGCAGACATGTGATGATGTGGAAATAACAAATCCATTCTATGTTTTTCCAAACAATATTCTCTTTTTTCTTCCCCCTGCCCATAATATTTGTCCTGAAGACTGAGTGATACTCCAGAAAGGAGGCTGCATCCCCACCCAGTGTGTGTAACACACCTCAGAGTAATGCCAGCTCAACATAGCAGGGACTAGAGATCCCACAGGTATATGGAAAGCATATGGAAAAAATAGGCACATTAGCACTGATAAACAAAATAGGGACAGAAAATTACTTTGGAAGTGGAAACTGAATGGATCAGAGGAAAAAGGCAAAGGCAGCAGCTCACACCTCTGCAAACAGGCAAACAAACAAAAACAGTTTCTTGCCTTTCAGCTCTTCCTTTCCACATAACCCTTGTTTTCCAACTTCCACTGTGTCTCATTTCAATATTTGTGCTCCCTTCCACAGACTCCACACACACTTGGGCAGCTACATCTGCACTGCCAGATCCTCTGCTATGAAAGATGGCATCCAACTGGAAGACAACCTGAAGGTAAAATCTCTTGCCCTGCAAGGTAAAACCCCAGATGACCTCACCAGACCATAACTTCACCATGAGGAGAAACTTCTTCCCTGTGAGGGTGCCAGAGCCTGGCCCAGGCTGCCCAGAGAGGCTGTGGAGTCTCCTCTGGAGACTTTCCAGCCCCACCTGGATCTGTCCCTGTGTGGGCTGCTCTGGGTGCCCCTGCTCTGGCAGAGGGTTAGACTCCATGATCTCCAGAGGTCCCTTCCAACCCCCACCATCCTATGAGTCTGTGCTTTCCCAAAGGGCCCCCTTTCCCCAGGGGTCTCCCCCTTGTGCCATAATCCATGAAGCCTGGAGAAGGGAATTCAACAGATTGGTGCCTTGGATGAATTAACACCATTCAGACACGAGGAAGGTGGTGAGAGCAACACCTTTGAGTTCCCCCATGTTCAACTGGCATGGGAATGCTCCAGTTTCTGCTCAATGCTGGACACAGATTTTTCTATGCCTATTACTCACAAAACTCAGAGCCTAAATAAGTTTTTTTCTGTAGTTTTTGTTCTTTACTGATAGACACTTATCCTGAGGGAAATGTTTTTCCCCCATCCTAAAATCTCTCATCCACAAACTGTTTTCTGTTTCTGTTACATTACTTCGTGTGGTTACTTTTGTACTTACATTACCCTGTAACATAAATTACAATAAAAAAAAAGGGAAAAAAACCCCTCTTTGAATTTCTCATATTTGCTATATCTCCAAAATAAGTAAGATGTTTCTTGAAAATAAATATTTTCCTTTAATCTATGATAACCGAACAGACGTTTGCTACATGAAGCCAACAGACATGAGAGGATTTGTTAAGTATTTGAGTTTTCTGACACTGCAGATTGGAAGGGAGCAGCCAAAGGCTTTGCCAAAGACAGGACTTTGATTTTTTATTTTATAATATTTTTTTTTACCCCCCCTGCCTCATACCAGCAGTCTCTGCAACTGGGGAGTTACAGCAACTGTATATCATGCTGGACTATTGCACTATAGAAACTCTGCCCTTTCCCACCTCCCAGAGTTGCTACTACAGGTCACAGTTACAAATGGGAGCAGCAACACTAAAAATGATACACAGCAACCAGATCGAATCGAGAACGTTTCTTTCAACAATTCCTGAGCAGCAACAACTGGAAAAAGGATGGCACAGATTCATTCCAGCTTCTTAAAACCTTCAGCTCCTGAAATCAGAGTCTTCATATTAGCATTGGATACAGCAACATTCTGATTTAAATTATTGACAGCCTGAACTAAATTAGTTAGTGTCTCATCTAGTTTCAACAGTCTGCTATTCATTGAGTCGTTCAGATGTTGGATGGATTCCATCAACATCTCCTGAACACACTTTTTTTTTTTTCTCTTTTTTTTTTTTTTTTTTAAACCAATCTGCTGCTCTCTGGTTCCTTTCTGACACTTCCATCCCTAATAGAATGTTCGCTGTGCCATCACCCCTCGTTTCCACGCGCTTGTTCTCTGGCATCTTCGCTTTCTACTGTTCCTTTGCATTTTCTTCTCATCTCCTTATCTGACGTTGTGGTTCCTTATCAACACCTCTGACTGGAAAATACTGATGATTTTATGGTTTGGGGTTGGTTTTTTTGCTTGTTTTTTATGGATTGCTATTGGAAAGGATGCACTGTCATTGTCCTCAGATCGACTTTCAATATGCAAGCGAATATGTGAAAGATTCTCAGAAGGAAGGAGGGAAAAAAAAAAAGCACCAGGGAAAACCTTAAAGCCACGTTGCTTTTCACGTAGGCACGGGAATTTCTTCTCTCTCTGAAGACTGTACAGAAACTGAACACCTCCTTCACGGTTACTCTGCTTCTTCCTGTACTTTGATGTCTCCTGGTGCATCCTCACAGTCTTACTGTGGTTCCCCACAATTTCACTACTGTCCTGACAGGCTGTTATGGGATGGAAGAGTGGTTCAATGGGGATGAAGCTGGGAGAATGGGAATCAAGAGAGAAACCCAGCTCTGAGAGGAATGGATTGAGAAATGTGGGAGACTTCTGAGGACTGGGAAAGAAAATCCCCTTCTGGAAAAAGCCACTCTGACCAGTACAAAGATGTGTTTGTGTTCAGGTCGATGTCCAAGAATATCAGAATGACTTATTTTTTTGTCACATCCCAAACTCATCTTCATCATTAAGAATCAGTGTTAAAAACTCTAACTCCTTTCCTGCTCCCATTTCAAAACTACCAGTCTCCAGTTCCCCAGTATCCCCCTCAGTGACATCATTTCAGCTCCCACTTAGACCAGAACAGCTTTTCCCTTTGCACAAACTCTCAGACACAGATGTCACTGTAGGAGCAGTGGCTCAGAGAACAAACTCAAGCCCAAGGTAGTCTCAAGGGCCAGCCTGTTGACGAGAGCCCAGGATATGTCTGTCATCCCCAGTTTGCTACTCTTTATTTTAAATTCAGGTATAAATCAACCAGTTTTAGTCTAGCAGGTAAAACAGGAAAGTCAGTCTGCAAACCATACTGTGGGTGACGGGTAAAGAGGATCCAAGATGGACAGATTAATCCTTACCACAGAGGAACAAAAATTTCTCATCTTAAAGCTGGTCTATCTGGCCAAACCCCACCATCATACCACACGAGTTGTTTTTCTACTCCAATCCTGTCCTCTCCTAACCATCTGGGAGCCAGACCCACAAAGGGAGCAGCCACTTCTATGACTTCCAACCTGACGTGTGTGATTCTGAGGTAAAGGGCAGCTTGGGGCAACTAGAAGTTTTTCTGTCTTAAAAATACTGTGAAGATTTTGAGGTGTGGACTCTGAACTACATTTTACCTTCCTTGGCTCTAATCTTGGATGACTTCTTGACTCTGAGTACTTGAGCCCTCAAAAAAAGCAAAATTTTACTCCAAAGCTTGACAATGAGTCTGGTTCAGAGTTGGACAACCATCAGGAATCACCAAAACAGACACACACAGATATTTCCAGTGCATTTCTGGATGGCTGGATGAAGGTGTCAATCCCCAACTACAGCCATTAGCAAAGAATTCATTATTCTGCCCAGTGAATTATCCCTGTATTAAACGTTAGGATGAATTAGTGTAATATTTACAGCCAGCTATTTGTTATGTTAAAGAGGTATTTGCCAAATCTTCAGCACCTCCACCACATGCACAAAAAATCATACTTTAAATGAAGTAATTCTGAATTAAACAAGTGTGCTAGTACCACTAGTGGGATTTATAGTAACCAATAACAGCCTAAGAATGTATTTCACAGATTGCGTCTTTATATTGCAAAATGAATAGAGTTTTATATCTGAAGAAACAAATTTGCACATTAAAAATCAATGTTTCTCATGATACACACTTGGTATTATTTCTGGGAATGCTACAGCTGGCATGCACAGCCTAGTTAAAATATTATAATTTACTTGACTGCGTGCATAGTCGATTTGCAGTCAAAACTGCCACTTACTACATGGGAGGAAAAACAATGACTTCCATGCTACTGGAAACATCAAAGGTACTTTTTGCACTACTCCCCCTCAAAGCCTCCTGGGAAAAACCCTGACTCATAAGCTTTCCACTGGTTACAAGAGTGCTTCTTAGGTTTGGAAAAAAAATAAAGAAATAATAATGATAAAAAAAAAAAAACCAACATATTTTGCTACAGTACCTCCTCTGAAAAATCCTCAACAAGCAGAATGGATTGAAAAATTCAAGCATGACTAAAAAGTACATTCCCCACTAGTCAGTGAATTTTGCTCCCTATTTGTCACTGCCACCTTGGAGAGCGGTGAGCATTAATAATGCATGGGTGCTAGGAATGTATTAGCAACTAACCTTGCAAAGAAAATCAACTGGGGACCCAGAAGAGCTGTTAGAAAAAAAAAAGAAAAAAAAAGGGAAAAAAAAAAATCAACCCAAACCCAACCAAAAAAAAAAAAAATTAAAAAAAGAAAAAAGAAAGAAAGGAAAGTCAGAGCTCTCTGGTGTCCTCTTATTTATTGCCAAGGTTTGGGGAAAGTGTCAAGGGTGGCTGGCAACTGTGCATCACAGTAAACTAAGGCTGCAGGTCCCTGGAATGGGGTGGTAATTGAGTTCATTGATCACATTCAGGAGGAGACCCACCCCCATCCATGAAGCTCCCCCAGCTCCGGCCACTCTTCAGCAGAAGAAACCCCCTGAGAGGAGAAAGGAGATTTATGCAGATTGCTGGTTGGAGCAGCAATATCTTCATTAAAACATGGGGTTGAAAGCAAAGCATCGCTCTGCTGTTATTCATGGCTGCAGATCCTCATTTTGACCGGGTTTTCTTGGCCACGTTTGCTGACCAAAGGTATTTTTTTTTCCTAGACTAAAGCCTGTGGAGGGGGTGGAAAACAAAACCCCCTTCACCTACTTCTACCACTGAACCATCATCATCCTGGGGTGGCTCCCATGGTTATTTACATCTTTTGTTTTGGAATGACATGATAACATATGGATTTTATTCTCGTTTTGAAACTCTCCACTCCTTGCAAATCCAAGTACCCAAAGATATCCAGTACCCAATGAAAATATCCTGCTTTCCTAAAATAATCCAGGCTTGCCATTCCCTTTCTATAGTTTGAAACAATTTGTACACTAAGCTGCTATATCCTGCTGTTAGGCTTGGCAGTAATGGTTTCAGTTATATATTTATGGCCTGCCATCTCCTTTTAATATATATTGTTTATATTCCAAGGCCTGTTTTCTGCTATAACAATCATTAAAAGTTTTACATGGAATAGAGTTGCTTTTTTTTTTTTGTGCTATTAGCTGCAACAAATATTGTGTTTAAATCCACCTTATTGATTGACTGGCTTGATGAATGTACCCAACTTGTCAACGTAAAGGGGAGACATAGAGGAATATCCATCAGGTTTGCAGAAAAAAAAAAGGGAAATAACATAGTTTTCATTATTCCTTCAGCTGGATATATGCTCCAAAAATATATATATTGGCATTTATTTGCCTCATCAAGGCAAAACACCCCAGAATTCTCCGTGCAGAGCTGGACTCCTCCTGAAATAATCAGAATAACCTGATGCTCCCAGCAAAACTCTTTTGCTTTGTAACTCACTGGGTATATTTTTAGTTACCCGTAGCAGACCTTCATGCAATTAATTCATTAAGCTTATTATGACTTAATGTTGCATCCCAAATTCAAAGTTATATATATACAATTTATTTCTTTTTTTTTTTTATGATTAAGATGAGCTTTGAATGAACTATATTCCCCACCAGAAGGATTGGGCCAACTCCCTAATTAAATGCTGCAGCCTGTGGATAAGCTAGAATCCTTACTGTGCCACAATCCTCTGGCTTTTCACCTGCTTTCCTAATACTTATCAACTAATTCATGCCATTCTTCTAATCTTTATTTGATGTTGAAGACAAAATAAAGTTAAAAGACACCTGCTGGTAGATAGATTTTCCACTGAACATGCTTATACAGGCCTTTAGGAAAACTAGATTCTGGCATCCTAAGAGGATCACATGATTAAGATCTGAAGATTGAGAAGAGAATTGGTTCAGTACCAGTTTCCCATTCTCATTACGATTGTTCTCCTGAGAAATGAGTAATTTTTCACCATTGTTTTCTTGACATCGCAGTCTTTGTTGCATTTTAGTGTGTTTTTCTTTTGCCATCTTTCTTTATCCCTTCTCCTTTTCTTCTTCCTTCTCAACCTCCTTATGTATGCCACAGTTGTTTAATTTTTGTTATGGAAATGACTCGAGTATTATTTTGTTTTGGTTTGTTTCATTTCTCTCCCAAGAGTTTTTGAGGGTGATAGTCACTCTGTAAATGAATGTAAAAATGCTTTTGTCACATTAGCTTGCATGTTAACTGGGAAAGTGCTTGTTATTTTACTCTGATGTTACATTCACAACAGGGTAACAGTTTTGATCCCATTATGCAAAAATCTGCATTATAAATTAGAAGGCATATTTCACACTTTTGTATCTTGGGCAGATTCCTAATGCAGTCATTAGGTGTGAGGATGAAAAACTTGAGTTAAGCCAACTTCCAGTAGCTCAGCTCCATCAGTAGATCCAGCTAAGCCTTACATGATGTTACCTTGCTCAATACATCTGAATCTTGGTCCTGTTAAACCAAGAAATGTGGAGCCTGACAAAACCTTGGGTTTTGGGGTTTTTTTTTAGGGGGGAGGAGTTAAAAAAACAACAAAGCACTTACTAACAGAACCATAATCACCAGTTGCAGTTGGGTACTAGTAATTAGGTCCTGGATATTTCAAACATATTTCAACTGCATCCTCACACTTGAAGGCAGTTTTCAAGAGGTTAACATCTTTTTCTTCTTCCACTTTCATAATTTCTAATTAAGCCTGAAATTAGTCAAATAAACTATTTAGGGGATTCCACTTGTATTATTTCTGACACAAAAGGCTTCCTTAATATTGCAGGTTTGTGGAACTTTCTGATATCCTATGCACTGGTGCTGTGTTCATAAAGCAGTGTCTGCTCTATACGTTTAGGATCACTGTATATCTCAGGTGACTTCATTGTAGAACTTCTAAAACCTCTAAGTACCACCTTAACTGGATATAGAAGGTGTTTCAGAAGAATATTTTATATCAACATATCCAGTATGATCTGATAGGTTACAGCAGCCACCATCAATCACCATGCCAAACTCAAAGGGATGCTCCTACCAGCACAGAGAACAGAGGTGCTTCAAGTGAGACAACACCCAGTCTGGGGAGTCAAAACCCTGATCCTTCCACACTCCCTCTCCCATTAAACCAGCACCTACCATCCAGGCACTCACCACTGGAACACATCCATGTTTCTGACAGGGTTATCCTTTGGATACCTGCATTTTTGTTGGTATTTATGGGGTCAGTCCCTCTCTGGCCAGTGCTTCAGGGGTGAGCTGCTCCCTGCTTTGTGGAGCAACAACTGCAGAGCTCAGCTCTCTCTACTCCTTGGATGGCACAGTTCAGGTCCCTGGGGTAGGAAGAGGGGGATCATTCAGGTGAATGACTGGCACAGGTCCTGTACTCCTGTCATCTCCATGTAGCAACTAAACCATAAACTTCTGTACAGCTCCTTCTCCTCCCTGCCTATGAACCTCCCCTCATGAGTCACAGAATAGGGGGTGTTGGAAGGGATCTCTGGAGATTGAGTCCACCCCCCCTGCCAGAGCAGGGTCACCTAGAACAGGTCACCCAGGAACAGATCCAGGTGGGGTTGGAAAGTCTCCAGAGGAGACTCCACAGCCTCTCTGGGCAGCCTGGGCCAGGCTCTGGCACCCTCACCATGAAGTTCTCCCTCATATTTCTGTGGAAACTCCTAGGTTCTAGAATCTATTGGATAGACCCCAGATTACTCTGCTGGGATTTAGATCAAAGCTTTTATACCTTTACTGCTACAAACACACACAAGTATTCACACATTAAGCAATAAAAAGGGAAAGAAAACCAAAACAAAACCCAAGAAAACCAAACCCATAAAACTTTTGAACCATGTGAAGTGCAAATATTCACTGTCCTGAGACAGAGTCAAAACACATAACACTGCCTTTTCTCTTGACCTTGCAGAAATCTCACCATACCCATTCCCAACTCTAGCCAATTTATTTTTGCAGAAATGGAATTTACAGATTACAAAAATGGTTTGCTCGAGTCATCGCCATTCCTTTGAACTCCGAGGCCATTTGAATTTGATCCTGACCAGGCTGACCATAAACCATTCTGTTTGGATAATAGAGGAAATGGAACAGTTTGTCTTGAGTAACCTTATAATAAACTGGAGCTCAGTAGTTATGAATTACAACTAAAATAGCAAAAAAAAAGAAAGGATTTGTATCTCTGTACATGTATAGCTTGATATATATCTGTGCATACACTCAAATACACATTCAACTACCAGGCCAGTAGAAGTAAATAAGTGACAAGCATTTGCACTGCTACAATTAATTTATTTTTTTTCATTTAAAAGTAAAAAATTCCATCTACTTCTTCATTGTATTTTTGTTGTATTAATAAAATATTACTCATTTAGGTAAGCACGAGGAATCAAAAACCTATCAATTGTCTATTCATAATTCACTATACGTGCAAAGCTACATGGATTAGGCACAACTAATAAAATTCCAAAATCTATTTTACTTGAATTTCCAAGTTTTGCATGCACTTTTCATTGGACTGTGGAAGAGTGAAGGGTTATATACAACTTTACTCCAAAGTCTTAGAACTCTTCTGAACAAAAGGAACAAGTTTGGGTTTTTTTCAGTACCATATTCAGCAAAATAACAAAAAATAATGGAAATCTCAAAGGAGAAGTGAAGAAAAAGCTTGGCTTTTTGGGCTGCAAATACACATTGAACTTCTCATTTATCAGACACCCCCAAGTCCTTCTCCACCCATGTATTTGTGCTTGGGATTGTCCCAGACCTTGTACTTGGCTTTGTTGACCCTCATGAGGCTCACATGAACCCACTTTAAGCCTGTCCAGGCCCCTCCCTTCCCTCCAGTGTCTTGATTAGCTTGGGTGCCACTGGCAAACTTGTCCAAGTACCCAAGGGACCCAAAATCTGAGTTTGCAAACATGGATTTAACTTCTTAAGCCTAAACTTTGGTCCTCAAGTGCTTATCTGGCTTCTCAACCTGTAGAAGCTCTGGGACTGAGCTCAGGCAGGGTTTTCCCTCTGGTCCTGGAGCAGTTTGGATGCTGTGCTGCACAGTCCAGAGCTTGCTGAAGCTCAGTTTTCCCTCTGGCCTGGCTCAAGAGCTGGGAAGAGCCCCTTCTCCACCCTAGTTTCACCTTCAGGTTGAACCAGGTAGGTTCACCTCCCAATATACTCCACTCCAAATGCATCAGAAGTATCACATCCTAAATAAGAATTCTTCTAATCCTGGATAACAACTGCAGAGGCTCCTGCTCAGCAGAAGGAACCAGAGCCTGATGTTTTTTCCCAGCATCTGAAATTGGCCTTGTGTCCTCACCACTCACTGGGTAGAGGTGCCTGAAATTCTAGCAGAGGAGAGAATTTCATGTGTTTACCACATGACTTTAGCCACATGAAGTTGTGAAAAGGCAGAGTAGTGGAGGCACGTGTCCAACCTTGGAAAACTTGTGTGTCCTCTGGTGTAAGGGGTCAGGGCTGTGTACACTGAGTGGCTAAAGGATGAGTAGAGGTTGGCCAGGACTTCCCCACTCAGTGGTTCCCATCAGTTATCTGGAGACAGATCCCTTTCCAAAGACTGATGGTTTTAGCCTTCTGGAGCCTGTGCCTTTTTTTCTGTGCACTTACTGCAGCAGGAGCTCAAATGCTGGGCAGGGACTGTGGTCCCTTTGGTGGCCACATCCCTGAAGTCAACTGTGTTTCTGCCAGCCAGGGGTGAGAGGGCACAATTCAGCCCAACTACAGAGCTGCCCCTCACTAAATAGAACCTCTTAAGGGGAGGATTTAGAGGAGACCTGGCAGAGCCACATGAGTAAAACTAAACCCTCCCAAACCTGCAGTAGCAACTAAAAAATTCTGTATGGCATCTATTTGCAAATACAGATTGCAAACCTTTCCAGTTCTTCAACTTGCTGCACAGAAAATTGAAAACAAAGTAAAAAAACCAACCATCAAAGTTGCAAAGCTTCCCTGTGTCACACAAAGCAGAGTCTCAGAGTCCACCAAACCCAGTATCTATGAAATCACTGCTCACCAGAGACAGTCAGAGGCTTCCCCGAGCAGCTCCTATCCCAGTGCTGTTTCCCAGGTTTCCCAGTAACCACAAAGTTCCTGGAACTCGGGTACGGCACGTGGAGATACCCAGTGACTGTGTAACACCCTGTAAAATGTTCTTAGGGGATGATGAGAACAGAAGAACTGAGTCCCCAAAGCCTAATGAGAAGAGCCAAGACAACGAAACAGCTCCGTTTTGTGTTGTTGGTTATTTTCAGGATGAAGAAATATGCTGATTTTTCTTTGCTGCCATTCATTGGCCAGCACCATTCAAGCCCTGCACACACATGTGACAATGAGTTTATGAATGGAAAAAAGAAAATATATGTGAATTCCAAAGATTGCAGAAAATTAACAGATGATCAATGGCTGAAAATTTGTGCAGGGTGTGCATTATTCATTAATTGCCTTTTTGTTTGATTATTCACTAAGCATTATTAATTACCCTCCTCTTTAAAAAAAGCTTCAATGATCTAATCAAGAAGAGAGAGGGAAATACCTTGTGTCTTAAAAGACCAATAGGGTACATCAAGAATCAAGGATGAATATGAAATAGTAAAACAGAATAAAAAGACATTAAGACCTACAGTTAATGTTTGTAAAGTATCTAAATATAACCATGNAAAAACCAAAGCCAAAACATTTACCAGAAAATTATTGATAGTGAGCAATTTAACCAGCTATTCCACAGCCATCCAAGCAATTCTGTGATTCAGAAAATGGCAATTTGAGCAACGAGCTATTTGAAGACTGACAAAGAATATTTTGACAGGGAGTATCTGGAAAGAAGCAGAATTTAGGATAAACTTATCTAATCCTAAGAATATTCCAAAACTCGGCTGTCCTGAGTCCTAGGTGTCTGAGAATACAAGGAGTTGGGGGGAGATCTGTCTCTGATGGGGAGAAAAAGGTGGTTTCTGAAGCATCCGGAAGCTGATTCTAATCCCCACTTTAATTAAAGAGGAGCAAGTTCTTCACACTGCATCTGTTAGACTTCCCTGGCACGAACAACTGCTCATCCTTCTGCCTTCCAGTGTCGTAAGGATTTTTCCCAGTGCCAAGAGGAGACCAAGAGGGAGGGCAGGAGGCAGGGAAAGGATTGTTTTAATTCCAAACTGGGGCTTTTTATAAACTTCAAACATCATAACTTTTCCTTTAGCTCCTCACAAACAGTTTTATTCCAAGTGTCTGCACATAACCATAATTCATATCATTCCATAAAACCTCATTTCCAAAACTATAAACAGGCTTGGCTTGCTTTTTTTTTTTAGTAGTTTAACACAAATAAGCCTAACGTGTCTAATGACACTTGATCTAATGAAAAACAATATTGTTGCAATGCAGCATTTGCATTTTCAGGCAGGCAATACTTATCAGATAGATAATAACATTTTATGCTGGGAAATAACAACGAGATTTTTCTGAGGGAGAAGAAAAAAAAAAAAAAGCCTATAATCTTCTCTAATTCTGTACAGAAGAAAAGACATTATACCAAAGGAAATTCTTTTTGGCAAACTAGGCTATGATTAAAGGTAGTCACTGGTACTTGTGATCGTTTCCTAACCTTAAACTTTAACTCTCCTCCAAGTTGAGTTTGTTGGTAACCTAGTAGTTTATGGTTAGAACATATCTGGATAGCAATCCAAAGCCTTCCTGAAACACGCAGAGAGTTGAATTCAGACACCAGCTTTTCTGTCACATCTCCACAAAAACAAGATACACCATGAAAATCTACAGACAGGACTCAGATGACCATTATGTACACACAGAAATAACACCATACAGAATTATAACTCCCCAAACAATTGTCTATTTAATAGCAAAAGGTTGGCACTCCAAATATTCTCTATATTTTCCTAGCATTTCTCATTTCTCCTGAACTGGCCAGAAATGTTTTCCCTGCCACCGACACACACACGGTAACTCTTCCCTGGAAAATCATCACGACAACAGATCAGCACAGAAATCCTTCCTGTTCATACCCACAATGATCATGTTTCACGAAAGAATGAAACTCTTTTACTTGCCTGTCCTTCCCCCTGCACCAAAAAAAAAACCCCAAACGGCAGCTAGATCAATGGGATTTTGCACCACTGATAAAAATCATCTTTCTACAGGAACGTCGGCGATATGGAGACGTTAAGAGTTCCCCCAACAGATTTCACATGGAATTCTGAGACCTCCTTAGTTAACAAACAGCTATTGCATATGTTCAGTGTGTCTCCTCGTGCCAGGGAGATGGTGTGTTATAGACGGGGTGTTTCTGTTCAGTTTTGCTGTCAGATGGATTACTGCAGGACAAATGGAACTGAGAAAAAATCTCCAGCCTGAAGCACCGAGAAGTTTGCAGGAGACCTAGTGCAGCTTAGCCAGACAGAGCTGTTCAGAGGCAAAAACCCTACACAACACTCACACTTGTTTAGAATTAATTTACACCCAATTAATTTAATAGATATTTTCTATTTGTATATCACTTTTATTTTTCCCCCCGTTTTTTTTTCCCCTTTGTTGGTCACATCTCCAGCTAAGGGTCGTGGCACAGCCCTGAGCTACCACAGTCAGGCCAGGTGAAATGAAGAGCCAGACTGTGCACTGCATCCAAGCAATTCCTATTTCATTTCCCAGAGCACATTAAAGAAGAGCAGAGTCAGAGCAGGGCTCTTGGTACCTCCCAGCAGAGGTTCTTCCCTGCAGAGGAGTAATTGCCATCATTCTCTCTCTGCTTACTCTCACATTAAAAGAACTGGACATGTCAGAGCTACTTCACTCACCGTGCCAAGAACAACAGAAAATCTAAGATAGAGAGGTTTTATTTCATATCATGGTCATCTTTGTGTTTTCCTGTCCAGATGATGGAGGGAAACACCTTTTTTTTTTCTGGAGGGTAGGAGGTGAAAAATTGTTGTGGGAGTGAATCAAGCCTGAGTTCACAGAAGCAGCCTATAAGCAAAAAAAAAGGGAGTGCTTTTTGTCTTCAACAGAAAACCAAAACAAACATCCACCCCCTGTAGTGACAAACACTAAATAATTAAAAAATCATCGACTCCTAGATTAGTTTGAGTTAGAAAGGATCCTGCACATCATCAAGTTCTACCCACCCTGCCACGGTCAAGGACACCTTCCACTAGACCATGCTGCTCATAGCCGTGTGCAACCTGGCCTTGAATCACACAGGAAGAAATATTTTCTTTAAAAGAAGCTTTGTTCAGGACAGATGTCAAGCCACAGTGGAAGGGGTTGCCTTTGGAAAGCATCTGGGACAGTGGGAAGCTGATGCATCCCCCACGCTGACTCTCTGCACACCCCCAGCCCGGCACTCTGTTCACCACTAACCCGTGTCCCTCAGCACCACATCTACACAGACTTTAAACCCCTGCACAGATGGGGACTCCACCCCTGCCCTGGGCAGCCTGGAACAGACCTGGACAACCTTTTTAGGGAATAATTTTTTCCAAATATCCAATTTAAATCTCCTCAGGCAAAACTTGACGCTGTTTCCTCTTGTTGTATTGCTTGTTACTTTGGAGCAGAGCCAGACCCCCCATGGCTCCACGTCAGGAGCTGTCAGAGCCAGAAGGTCTCCCCTGAACCTCCTTCACTCCAGGTTCAACAAGCCCAGGTCCCTCAGCTGCTCCTCCCCACACTCCTGCTCCAGACCCTTCCCCAGCTCCATTGCCCTTCTCTGGCCACACTCCAGCCCCTCAATGTCCTTCTGGGAGTGAGGGGCCCAAAACTGACCCCAGGATTTGAGAGGTGACCTCACCAGTGCTGAGTCCAGGGAGACAATTCCTGCCCTAGTCCTGCTGGCCACACTGCTTCTATTGCAATTTTTGATACTTTTCATTCCAGTCTCACAGAAGCTGAACTCCTAAAAAGAGTTTCCTTTTGTCCCTGGCTGTGAAGTCCATACACAGCTACAGCAGTGGCAGATACTGAAAATGAAGGACAATATACACAACACAGCAAACCAAAAGAGGTTGATGGGTCTGAGGTACCACCTAAGGTCTCAGGATAGGACATGCTGGTGCAGGGTACCATGATTACAGTCATAAGGGATAGAAGGAATCAAGATATGAAAACAGCTCTGCAGCTAAAGAAACTTGTACTTCCTTTTGGTTCAATGCTCCTTGACTTCCTTGGCCCAGCCAGGAGGGGATTTTAGGCCTCTAACTTCCTACCACATGGAACAGTCCCTCGGATGTAGATCCCAAACCTCTCCAGAAGGCAGCCTTTTTATCCCTCTGTATCTAACTCATCTCCAACTCTTTTCATTTCTGGAGAATAAAGAATCTCCAGGAGATGCTGAATTTTGCCCTTGAATTGAAAAACCTACCCCTGCCTGTCGCCAGGAGAGGGAATCATAGAATTATAGAAATGTTTGGTTGGAAGAGACCTTCAAGATCATCAAGTCCAACCGTTCACCCTGCACTGCCAGGGTCCCTAAACCATCTCCCCCAGCACCACAGCCACACGGTTTTTCAACACTTCCAGGGACGGGGACTCCACCACCTCCCTGGGCAGCCCACTCCAAGGCATAACCACCCTCTCTGTAAAGAAATTTTTCCTGCTATCCAACCTAAATTTCCCTTGGTGCAACTTGAAGCCATTCCCCCTCATCCTGGCATTTTTAACTTGGGAGAAGAGGTCGATCCCCACCTCCCTCCAACCTCCCTTCAGGTTGTTGTAGAGAGCAATAAGGTCCCCCCCTGAGCCTCCTCTTCTCCAGATTAAACAACTCCAGCTCCCTCAGCCTTTCCTTCTCTGAACTCACTCCAGTACCTCAACATCCTTCTTGTAGTGAGGGACCCAAAAAACACTCCCTGGCTCCGGTACAGCCGGGGAAATAACAACAATTTACACACAACTCACACACGCTCCCACTGTTTTCTGCGAGCGGTCCAGAGGCGACGGGAACAAATGGATGGAGACAGAAATGGGAGAATCCCACCCTGTCAGAAGATGAATGAGCTGAGCTTGCATGATGTGAACCATGGCTGACAGAAGCGAGGGGGAATCAAAGAGTGAGCAACTTTTGACAACGCACGCTTCACAGCTCTGACCACTGAGGATCTACATGATTATCTCCAGACAAAATAACTGTGAGTAAAAGGCTTACATACACTTAAATTAAACACAGCAGGGTTTTAGTAATCTCTGTTTGCATTTTACTTTCTGTTAAGAAGGAAATTGCTTGGACTTGGAACATTTCATTTAATGGCATTTTTAGTTACCTTTTGTACTTCTAATGCCATAGACTAAATTCACCCCAAATTACCCAGGAAGGGAAAAGAAACTTTTGTCCTTTCTTTTTAATTGCTCTAGCTTCCTTACCAATTTTACTAAATTAAATGTGTTTTAAAACATCACCCTATTTGAAACCTAATTATCCCAATCTCTGGATGAAGAATAGCTAACAATACAAACCCCATTTATGTAATTTATTTTGCAAAGGAAAATAAATGGAAAGCAGTTGCAGTAATGATATACATGTTTGCAATTCCACACTGTTGTGTTGTTTGGGGTTTTTTTTTCTTTCTCCTCCTCCCCACAACAACTTAGGGAAGCTGCATCTTTTCTAGTACTCTGAAAGCATCTCTGTTGTGGCAGTTGTTGTGTCTCTGCTGCTCTGAGGATGAGGGAGACTCTGCATAATGTCATGTTCTCCCTAAGTAGCATGAAGGGCTTTTGTTTCCTGCAGTGGGTTGGGTTTGGGGTGGTGGGTTTTGTTGGTTTTTTTTGTTGTTATAGCTGGTCATGAATGAGGATTATGGCCTGTCGCCCACAATAAGTCATGAATGAAGATCATGGCTGGTGATTGTGAGGGGTAAAATAAAAAGAGTGGGAGATGCAGGGCTGAGATGCACTGGTTGTTGAATCATTATTCAGCATAGCCCAGCAGAGGGGAGTTTAATCTTTTGAGACCACCTAGGCCTGAGAACTTAAATTTCGTTTTTGTTGGATAAGCCACCATTTACTCACTGCATTTATCAATTACTTGCTGACTTCCTGGGACTTTCAGCTGTATTAAGTTCTGTCCCAGGAAAGAAAATTCGTTCCCAGCTGAGGATCCCACCAGTTCAAAGCAAGCAAACAAGAAATCCTCCCCCAGACAAGAAAAAGAAAAAAAAAAAAAAAGATAAAAAAAGTTATTAGAGGAGTGTATTAGAGCCAGTAAAATACTGGTGTTTTCCATAGTAAAATTTCTCATCAGTCCACAGAATCTGACATTTTCTATTAGGCTTACAAAAAAACTTGGCAGAAATTAACTAGAAAAAAAAAAAAAAGCTGCTTGGGTCTTTTTATCTATCTAAATATATCTATATATTTAAATAAATAAATAACATAGATACCACAAATTGAGTTCATAATTAAACTCCTTTGCTTGGCAGGTGCCTACAAGCTCAGTAGCCTGCTCCCTGTGAGTAAACACTGGGACATATGTGGTCAAACAATTCAAAATACTTGTTGAAAATTGCTTCTACAAATACATCTTGGAAATTTGCTTTGCTTTTTTTTCTTTTCTGTGGGGTCATGTTATTTGCTCTCTGCAAGCGTTCAGATGAGCCCTGACTGGTTTATTCATACAAATATTTGCAAGACCTTTTAAGTTTGGCCCAAATATTTATTTCTTCAAAAATTCATACGAGGAAGGACTTTATTTGTTATTCTTCATTCATTTTCCATCCTTGTTATTCCCCATTTTAGCAACCAGACAAATATCCAGTAATATAATGGGTACAATACTCGTGTGATTTTGATGACAAATTGTGTATTATAAACAATGACTGATAGAAATGATCAGCTCATGAATAAGTCCAACACTTGTTTGCATAAACTACCCAGTAAATATTTACAAACAACAAATACATTCCTAAGTCAGTGCATTTGCTCCATTTAGTTCACCGAGCTACATTTTGAAGGCCAAAAGCATCTCCTCAGATAATCACAGGCAAAGGTGATTTTCAGAATATCAGAGAGGGGTGACCTCTCCAGAAACAGCCTCCTTTTAGTCTCAGAGAAAGCTTAAGAAGTTGCCTGAATCGCTGAAGGACTGCTCCAGCATATCACTGTGAAGCTGTAATCTGNTTTTTTTTTTCCAGGGAAAAGAAACAGCATTACAATATCCAACACATATGGCCAGTGAATAGAAGGAAAATAAACACTTCAATAGTGAGGTCTTCCAGCTTTCTTGGTGTCCCTTTACAGTCTTAAAAGGAGCAGAAATACCAACATAGCTAATTTATGTCACATAAGTAATAATGGTAATCAGTGTAACTTTAAAAATAGTTTCCCTATCAGCTGGCAAACATTTATTTATGCAGTGCTGAGAAGAGCTGAAGCTGAAAATATCCTTTTAGGTTCACAGACATTTAAGCACATTATTAGGAGCTGTGGCACACCAACACACAGGTATCACCCAATTTCATTACTACCTGATTAATTAACCTGTTTAAAGTGTGAAAGTTGGCACCTTGTCATTAGAATCCATGGGAATAGCTAATGAGAAACAATGAAATAACTTGTTCCTCAATTAAAAAAAAAAATTGAAGAAGGTTTTCTCATTTTTTTTCCTGTTATCACCTATGCAAAGACAAAAAGATTTAAGAAAATTTACTAAAAATAAAAATACACTATGTAACAGCTCAATGAACACCCTGCATATCTTTAATAAAACATGGTGTTATCCAACACCAATGGGCAAGGCAAGAAGTTTTCAGGGAAAACCTATTCAGCAGACAGCAGAAATTTGAACATGAGTCCTTTTATTTGATAGGATTTATTTCTACCTCTTTTTTAGCATATCTAGAGGTCAGAGACAAAATGACACTTGAAATATTAAATGAGAATACATGACAAATACAGGCCTTGCTTTCTCTTGACAAGCTACCTACAAATAGGTAATACCATTTATAATTGTGCTCATTTAGGATGAAGTTTATGAAAAAAAAATATATTGTTTTCCTATGTTTTTCTGGTTTAATGTTTACATTAAATTCCTGATAAAGAGACTGGTTCAGGAAGATGTTCAGGGATGCTTTAGACACCTAAGTGCTTGAGGTGTGCAAGCCTAAAGTTTGGCTTTTCAAAATGACTTCTCAAAAAAGACAAGAATTAATTAGCAAAATAGTCACTGGGCTACTCTGTGTGGCTTAGCTGAATATATTTCTGGAAAATTAGAAGTTTTGTGCTATGAATCATGGATTAAAACCAGAAAGTCAGACACTTGGGGGATTTGGATGTGAAATTCTCTAAAGATATTCCAAGACACCGACAGAAGGATGGGTGAGGGTGGTCCCCTGAATGGCAGATGGGCAGTTGAGAGAAATCAGAACATTGCTGAAGATTAAATTTGTGGCATTAGGAAGTAATGGGAGAAAAAAGTTGGAGATCAAATGGATTTTGTTTCTTTCTAAAGGGAGATGTGGAAGGAACGAGTATCCCAAAGAAGGGAAGGTGGTGGTTTTGGTCATCAAACAGGAAATTTTAAAGCTATAATTCAATTAGCTGTGGGTTTAGGAAAATGCCCAACTGGAAAGAAGAGAAAATGGTCTTGGGTGTTGCCTGGCTTTGTGGGAAAGAATAAAAAAAGATAAGATAATCCTTCTATTACAAGTTCACATGTCTCGTGGGTATCAGTAGGCATCATTTTATAGAAGAAACTCAGGAATCCTAAAACAAGTTCATTTGTTTTCTCTGCTCTCCTCATCCTCGGAGACTTGACACTGTCCTGCTGAAGGCTTTGGTCTGCTTGTGGGCAACCCTACAGACCTGTGCACCCCAGACTCCAGCCACTCTACTTGATCACAGTCCTAGAGTAGAAACTGAAAATGAAGAGGCAAAACAGTTTCCTCATATTTGTTCCAAAAATAAGCAGATACTCTCCCATGATTGGAAACAACAACCAAAAAAAAAAAAAAGAGAAGAGGAAATGAGGTAACTGCAAATTTGCCAACATCTTCAGATTTTCTGTTGCTGCTTTGGTGGTAGCCAGTAGTGACAGGTGACACATGACTTCCCCCCCAAAAAAACCCACTTCTTTCTGTTTGTTTCAATTGCTGTCATGATTTATGGCAGGGGTATCACAAATCCCTTCTGTCCCATAGACCTTTGGTCAGAGTTTCAAGTCCAGTTTGACACTGGGCTGCTTGAACATCTTCATACAGTCTGGATTTAGGTAGGAAGATGGAGATGAAGAATTAAAAATGCTAGACCAGGTAGAAAATGCCTTATCCCAATTGTTTTGTTTGTTAATATCCATAGTGAGCCTTTGCTATGGCAATAGGCTTGGTTTTCCTGGAAAGGCTCTTACTTTGTTGAATATCTGCAGATATTTCCCCTTTTCTGGTCTTGCCTGATGGGGAGAACAGTTCCCCAAAGCTGCAGACATAAGGTCCAGACTCAGCAACCAACAATGAAATAGCTTTACTGGTTTTATACCAATGCAATGAGGATGTGGGAAAGTAGAAATGAAAGATTTTGGCTTTGCAAGGCAAGAAAAGAAGGATTTATTTACTCGTTCCTTCCATATTAAAAGCACAAGACACTACTCCTAATTGAGGGGGAAAAAAAGCACCAACCTCATTCCATTTGCAGCAAGGTATCAGGAAAGGAAGGCAAAATTCTGCCAAAGATTCCAATTTCTCAGATATGACTCTCAATGACCCAAAGACAGAGAGACACCAAAAAGGTGGAGAAAAAAAATCAGATGTTGCCACCGTTTCACCTCTCCCTTTACACCCAGTAAATGCTACACACACGTATGGACATAATGGATGAAGTTAGAAATTCTTCCTTCTGCAAACCAGCTCTAGATGATCTTATTTATTTATTAGTACTACTGTTCAATTTATATTTTGGCTTGCTATTTATTATGCAAAATAACGTGCTCATATTTTATTCAGCAGAGCATTTGATTAGTGTAAAGCTTTATTTGCTGGCCTGCATAACAGCATTTTGTCTAGTCTGCAGGCAATAGAAGATATTCCAGATCGTTCATAATTCTGACTGACTCCAAAAAAGAAAACTGTTAAAAGGCTGAAACTCTTTCTCAGGGTGTAGATGGCAGCAGGGCCTTCAGTTATCCCAAGTTACAGGCTAATTTTGTCTTTGATGGATTGACTTGCTACTTTTCACAGTAAATAAAATTGTTGGGCTGTTTTTTTTACAGTAGATTCTGAATGGCTGCAGGTATTACAGGAACCCATGTAAAACTGTCTTGTCTTTAGTATCTACTCCTTGAGGTCTCCTGGACAGCACTTGCATATTGAGTCTGCTTTTAAGAGTGACCTGCAGTCTTTTTTTAAGATCTTTTTAATCTAACTCTAATGCATTTTATTAGTTTTCAGATATGTTTTGGGTTATTTTTATTACAAAGATTAATGTAAAATACTTTGAGATTTTTTGGGGGGTGACTTAGTCTAGATGATACTGCTCTGTCAAGGGGTTTGGACTAGATGATCTTCTAGGTCCCATCCAACCCCTAACATTCTGTGATTCTGTGATTTGTCTACATTAAAGGTGCTGCATAAAATAAATGTTTCTGGTGTGCTCTGACAACCTGAGTCACCAAGGAAGACCAGATGCCTTTAGCTATCTGTATAAAGAGAAAAAACATTTCCACAAATAAATGCTAAACTCCCAAGTACAGAGTAGATAACCATTAAAAGGGGGGAAACAGGTTAGGAAGCTGAGTCCAGGAATCCACAAATGTATAAACTCAAGACATTTACTCGAAATGACAAATCATGAGCTTGATTCAGGAGGAAATTATTGGCTCCAGCACACGTAGGGAGGAAACCCAGTTTGAATAGTTGAGGGGAAAGGTCCCTAAAAGCCCCAGAATGAGAAATCCTGAGTTGTTCTGTCCTGCTGCAGATCCTCTCTAGGGCCATTCTGCCCGTGGCCCCTGGCAGGGTGGGGAGAGCCCTGTTCTCAGAAAGAGGGGAAATGTCATGTTTTCCCTGGGAATGAACACGGTGCAAAAGGGCCCCCCAGATAACCCGGGAGAAACACACATCCCTGTAAAGATACTTCTTAAAGGAAAGCAAAAGAGGAAAAAAAAACCCACCGACCAACCAACCAACCACCAAATATGAATACCAAAAAAAATCTTCTTCTCAGGGCAAAGGGAAGCTGTCTCAGCAGCATCACTTTTAAAATGGATAAAAGCCCTTCTCAGAGCTGAAGATAAATCAGTGGCACCAGCTTTAACAAAGAGAGAAACCTTACTTAGGGCTAAGAGACAGCAGGAGTGGTAGGAGTACCAGCTGGAACAGAGATGCACATCAAAGAACTTAAAGCCCTATGGCTGAAGAAATTACATGGATACTATAAACTAATAATTTTAAATATTAAAAAACCCTTTTCAGGCTAAAGAAAAGCCACACGTTGTCAGCAGCCAGCCCAAGGTTAGCAAGCACTGAGTGAGCACAGCCCCTCAGAAGCAGAGACCTTTACCTTGATGCCTTCTAGGTAACAAAGTGAATTGTTTAATCCCTACTGGTTAAAGACACAGCTTGCTAGGGTTTGGGGGTTGCTTTTTTTTTTCCCTCCCTCCCCTGTTTCTATTCCAATCCATTTGTTAATCACCCAGCAAAGTTGCACACAACGTTCTGTTTGGGAACGAGGAGTTCCACACAGGCTGTGCTGCTCTCCAGGCTCAGGCAACAGCTTGCTTTTCAGCATGACTCTGGTTTTTCCCCTTGCCCCAGACATTAGGCTTTAGAGAGTTAAATTTAAGGTCTCATTTTCTTTACCAGCAGAACGTATCTCATTTGCTATCAGCACATGCAGGCTACTCTTTTTTTTTTTTTTTTGTCAACATGGTAATTCAAGGAGAAAGTCAGGCTCTCTTTGTTATCAGATTTACAATGGTTTCTTAAAAAGACAGCTTGTGTATACCTCCTGCCTCACTAGAATACTTGCTTGCTTGGCTCCTAACAATGGCTCATTAAATTCAGTCAAACTAGTATGAAACTTACCTTCAAACAGTTTCACTTGCTGAACCCCATTCTCAAAGGATTTTCTAATCTGCAATTTCTATTTTAGACTTTGAGCAGGAAATTGGAGAGAAAAGAGCACGGAGCACTTTCTGCTAAAAAAAAAAATAACCAACCCACTGAAACCAAACAATGCTTGATGGTACCATTTCAGAAGCAGAATAGATTTGTGTCACTTCTGTTTTGAAGGCAATCATGCTCACAACATTTATTCTTCAAGCTGGAGCATTCACCGATGGTTTTGGCTGTAATTAATCTCATCTTGGAAGAGAAACCTATAGATTCCAACCAACCTTTTTTTTTTTTCTCTCCACACCACCCCCCCTTCTCCCTCCTGAAGTTTGTTACTTTGCTGATCTGCACGAAAAGGTTCAAACCATACACAGCTCATTACTGGCCACTGGAAAGTTAAACTGCTCGTGTACACTTCCCACTTCACCCCCCCCCAATAAAAAAAAGATGAGATAAACTGCAGTAGAAGAACAGAATTTCCCCCTTCTTTGTACAAGTGAGAATCATTCCAATTTGTAAATCTTTATAAGAATCTCTCAATTTTTCTCACTCCTTTTGTTATACTGTATCCTCCTCGGCATCCAAGTTGTGGCCAAAACACAGATATATATTTTAGATAAGCAGCTAAAAGAAGGAAAAGGTTGCAAATGAAATGCCCAAGGAAGGTGTTGAGGTTTGGTGTCTTGAATTGTTAAACATCAGAAATGGTATCATTGCAGATTTTAAAAATATTTAATTATTTATTGTTTCTTTTTTCTTTTTTTTTTTTTGGGGGGGGTGAGTGCGCTCGAAAATTAACATTTGAGGTGTCCTGCGCGGTGGGAGCACACGCAGCGGATCATCATCAGTCATTCACCACCTTGACAACCTCGCNCCAACGTCCTTCCAGATGATCAGAGTCCAACTAAATCACCTTGAATTAAACCACAACACCAGGGCTGCTTGAAGGACACTGTCTTCCCATCAGTTTTTGTTTTGCCTGCTGAGCATGCCAATGTCACTGCCCAGCTGAATATCTCCAGGGAGCCATCCTGCCCGTCCTTGTCCTGCCACCAGGAAGGGTTCAGCACCCCTTGGAGACAGCAGGGATGTGAGCAGCAGATCCCTGCCCTAGCACAGGGTTTCCATCCCCCGGGCAGCTCGGACCACACGTGTCGTACAGCAAAAGTGCCATCTGGAAGTAATTCCCTGTTATTACTTCTTATCAGGACTGCTGAGGGTTTCTTATTTATCGAGTATAAATGAATCACAGGGCAAACTGATGTCTGCTCATTAAACTATGAAAACCTATTAGGCTATCCTTTTACTCCTCCAAATAGGAGTCTAATAGAGGTAGGCTAGATCATGTGAACCTACAGCATGAATGTGACATGCAAAAGGAGAAAGAGACTGAAATCTGTCTGAGTTATGCCAGGAAATTACATATTCTTCTTAAAGTAAAATAAACACTTGACAAAGCTGTTAATCATCCCTAGTGGAAAGGATTTACAGATTCAATATTAAGATGATGAGCTTCCCACTGGTCTTAGGAGCACTATAGTCAAATGAATCAATTTTCCCCTGAAATCATTTAGATAAAAATTACATTCACATTGAAGAATATGAATGGGCTGAATGCTAAAATGTCACTTTAAAAATGTGTCGTCCCCCCGGTGAGCTCCTATTAGTTCTCAGTTAATATTTAGTATATTTTGAATGAAAAATTCAAACTATCTGAGAAGCAAGTAGGTAGAGCTGTAATGTATCATACAGGATCACATACTTTTTTTCCTGTACAGAGGGTTGTATGAGCATGCATAATCTGTAGAGCTTGAATTTAAAACAAAAAAAAATACCCCACATTTTTAAGATTGATTTTGAAATATCACTCTTACCCAGGCATTTCACATCAAAACACACTAAAGATCTGCTTCAGAAAAATAAATTTGCACATTAAATACTAGAAGCATAAAGAACACATATTTATCTTGATTAAGATGATTTCACAAATGCCCTTGACAATTAGGTGTGGGGGGGTTTTTATCAGTAATTTGGAAACAATCCTTTGTTGGGGCCATATTTGGAATATTTACCTGCAGTTCAATAGTATTTGGGGAGTCCAAAAAAAAATAATAAAGAAAACAAACGCAAACCAACCAAACAACTCAAACCCTAAACAATTTTTAGAAGTTCCCCATTCAAAGAGAGAGGGGGAGAGAGAGAGGAGGAAAGGAGGAGGCAAGGAGATTATGGAATTTAATGATTAAGAATGTGTGCAGTGCAGTATAAGTACATTTGTTTCCTTGGAAACAAACTAGTACTGTTGCGCTGAAGAAATTTGTAAGCATTAAAAAATTCTGTAATCAGGCCCCAGGAGAACATATTAAATTTTTTAAAAAGGGATAAATATTTGACATTCCTGCCCGTTTGCTGACTGTACTTGTTGATGAGGCCTGCTGTCAATGGGGGATGTTCCCGACACCTCACCACGCTCTGGTGACGGCTCCAGTGTCACACAGGAGGATGGGGGGTCTCTGAGCCATCCAGGAGATGGCACAGGCAGCTACGTGCAAAAATAGGCAGACTACCTGGCCTGCAATAAAGATTCCAAGTGAGAAGAGGGTTTAAAGCCTCTGCCCAAATCATCCTTGCTTGTAGGAAGCCAGGGGGTGGCTCCTGGGGAGAAGTCGGGGTGATAACGCTCCTGGTTATGCCAGGTAGAAATTAGAGCCTGTTAAGAGTTCTTGAGGTTGATTGATTCCAATCAAACATGCTCCAATCTCTTGAACTTTCATAGGAACACACAATTATTGAGGCTGAAATTGACCTCCAGGATCATCAAGTCCAGCCCATGACCCAGCACCACTACACTTAGTCAGACTGTGGCACTAAGGGCCACATCCAGTCTTTCCTTAAACACCTCCAGGGATGGCGGCTCCACCACCCCCCTGGGCAGCCCATTCCAGTGTCTACTGACCCTTTCCTTAAGGAATTGCTTCCTCATGTCCAATCTAAACCTCCCCTGGTGCAGCTTCGGGTTCAAGAGCCCAGCCCCCACCTGCCTACAACCTCCTTCAGGTAGTTGTAGAGTGATAAGGTTCCCCCCCTGAGTCTCCTCTTCTCCAGGCTGCACAATCCCAGCTCCCTCAGCCTCTCCTCATCACACTTTCCCCCCAGCCTCATTGCTTTCCTCTGGAACTTGCTCCTGTTCCATATCCAAACTCAACACAGTTCTTTCCAACTGTCCAGGAACATCCAGGGCTTGTTTACTTTGCCTTTGCTAGCAAGAAACAGAGGTGCAAAGAAACCTAAAGAAATCAGAGCCCCCCATAGAGCAAAAATATTCAGAACCTCAGGACAAATGTTACTTTGGTGAGCTGTCCAATTGCAAATGTAAATGATACCAATTAGAAGAACTGGTCAATTCTGATTAGGCAGCTATAAAGAAAACCTGGTTTTCTGCTCACTTTCTACATTACCACCTTAAACCAGGTTGTAGAGCCACAGCAGAGACATCATTTTCCCTGGAAATCCACACAGCTTTTTGCTGGCAGGTGTTTAAAATCAAATATTCTACCTAGTCATAAAGGTACACAGGGAAAGGTGAGAGTGTTTATTGTTATAAAATAAACCTGCTTCATATCACCCAAAAAACAGGAGAAAAAATGCAGATCAGGTCTAGAAATATTAATGCAGTGAGCTCAGTTGAGCTCATCCTTTTTATACCTAAGAATCTAAGATATAGTGGATAAGGCTTTATAGTTATGAGGTAATAGTAATTCTTTGGTTTCTCCCAAATGGAAAAACTCCAAACATGGGAAGTTACCTAGAACAAAAATGGGGTAAAAAGTATTCTAGGTGCAGGTTTGGCACACAAGTGGAAACCTTGAAGTTGGTTTCCAGAAGCAACCTGTAAGGGGAAGCTGGTGCTTTCAGAAAGAATTAGAGGAATATAAAAAAGAAAGATCCTGTTACCCTTTCCTCCACCAAAAAAATCTGAGCAGCTTCTTTAACCACATCACTTAAAGCCAGTGGATGAAACCTCCACTTTTTACAAAACAGATTATTTTTTTACCTGCTTCTCCCAAGTTCATTCAGAATTGCTAAACATGCCTCCTGTTGTCACATATCTCAAAGGAAGATATGAGTAATATTTGAATCCAATAGATAGAAAATACCTGGGTTCATGGGAAAACTAATTTGCAATCCTTTCCTTCCCCAAGGATGTGCTTCAAGTCAGTAAATGCTGTAGGAAACCAACACAAACTTCAACACCAGTAGTTTGGCATGGCTCATTTTGTCATGAAATCACAAATAACTACTCTTAGGAGGCACAACTGGTTCCAAACCTGCTCAGAAACAGGACAGCTTTAGAGCTAAGACAGGGTTGCCCAGGGCCTACTGCATCTGGGTTTGGAACATCTCTGAGGACAAGTTCCCCTAACATCCCCACCAACCTCAAAGAGGATTTTCTTCCCAAATCACACATCTGGCCATCAGACTTGGCACAGGACTGACTCTTTTACTCTTGGAGAACCATAATCAGCCCTTCTCTACTTCTGTCTGCTCCAACAGGACTTGTGGGAAAGGTAAACTCCCATTCTTAAGTCTTAAGGATTCATTCAGGCAGCCTTTCCATACACAATACTTTGCAGATATCAATATTTTGTTGTTGGATAAAGTCACATGGACAGTTTGAGCTTTTTTAATGATAATTTTACTGCTTTTATGTAGCCTGGCACTACTGCTTTTGAGTCTTTCTCTCTCCCACTGCCTGTCCTGTTTGTTGCTTTTCCCCAAATTCCTCATTCTTCAGGGTAAATTTGAAACTGGAACCTCTGACTCCTGTGTACTGTGATTATCTATGGGAAAAGTAAAACTGAGCCAGCTCTAGGGAGAGTTTTTCCTTTGGATCTCTGCAGGGACCCAAGGGCATTGCTCCTTTGATATTATTTTTTTAAGAATCTTCAAGTCTGTATGTGTGCAGTGGAAAGTTTATTGTGATATGACCATGTGGTAATAATATATCAAAGTCCAGCATTAAAATATTTCTAAAACATGAAAAATGGGCTGTTCATAAAGCTAAAGAAGGACAAGCAAATTTGCTGACAATGTGGGTAATTTCCTGAAATCAGAGTTCATCTTGTAGCCAACCCGTGTTCTGGAGACAACAGAAACAAGCAAATCATAAATCACTCACTCACAGACCCTATCTCCTCTGTCCTGATAATCTCAGGGTTTTGGGATCACAACAAAGGAGACTCTGCCTTAGAAGAATAATACAGGGCTGCTCCAACAGCCACTGAAAACAACGGAGAGGCTCCCATCTCCATGAACTTCAAGGGATGGAGATTGCATCTGGCTGCAACACCCAGGTCTTCAAACAAGACCTGCAGTGAGCTCTTGACTCAAGAAACACACCAACTCCTGCTAGTTGTGAGCCTACTTTTGACTCCACACAATGAACACACACATATGAGCAAAAAAAATCACGTGGCAGTGGGACAGAAAATGGATTTTTAGTGGAAAATTTCTCCTAATTCAATCAATAGTCAAAGGAGCATTCTGATATTCCAATATTTTTACTCTATATAACTGTTGGAGCATGAGTAGTCCCCAAAACTTTGACAATATATGTAGTAAAATTATGAGTAGCTTTGCATTCCAAATGCATTAATATTGTAGAAACCAAGGTGGGGTATCACGTTTTGAAGGTCATAAAAATGTATTGTAATCTTGGAGCTTTTGCAATTGAGCATTTCTCAAGTGGCAATTTTTTCCCACCCTTTAGTTGGATTTAAAAAGGTACCATTTAAATATACTTGCATTTTCATTTTCTTCTTGTTCAGAAGTATTTTACTACTTAAAGCTTTTTTTTTTTTCAGCAAGAGAATGAAGTTTTGGGGGACTAGAAGCAGTCCACCCACTAAATCACAGCCTTGGATTACATTACCAACAAAAGAAAGAACCCTTTAACACAGGAAGAGTAAGGCTGGATAGCAAATAAATTAGATACAGACATGAGATAATAGAAAGCACAGTAATCAGGAGACATGTTTTATTATTACAGGTGGAGATAATGCTGAAAAAAAAAGTGTGGGAGAATGCCTTGGGCTTCTTTTAAGACCATCATAAAAATGCAGTACCTATGTGTTTGTTTTAGCATCTCTTTTTTTTTTTTTGTAAAGTTGGGTTTTTTTCCCCTCTTAATATTTATTTACTCTTCACATGTAAAAATAGGTCTATTGAAGTACTGAAATATGCCAAATACTTAGGAGTTAACACGACAGTGAGGTCATTCTCTTCCTTACAGCAGTATTTCCTACAGCCCACATAAAAACTTCCACTTCTATCATCTGCAGGGGTGTCACTAAGAAATTAATCCACTGACCTACAGCAGGTTTCTAGATATTTTTTTTTTTCTTCTTTGGAATTGAAGCAAAATGGTTCTTTTCCTGGGAAACTGCCAACCTGGCCCAGCAAAAAAAAAGTCTTATGGGTATTTTTTTAAGTCCCACTGCTCAAATGGCAGGAGAAAAACATTCACAACTAAGAATAATACTAATAGGCTACATGGCTTTTCTTTTGTATTGCTAAATTCAAACTGGGAATAACAATAATACCCAGAGTGTAAAGTCCATCATTTGAATCAACAAAATTAGGAAGAAGGGGTTCAAACATTGGCCACGTTTTGACCCAAGTTCAACCAGAGATATTGCTCATTTTGTGGGTGCAGAGACAGCCAGCTCATTATAACTCTGACTATAAATGTCTTCAAAAGTTTGAAAGAGAAGGCAAAAATAGATGTGAAAATTAACTTCCCTCCTCCCCAATTTCTACATTACACCAGCAGTCATTTGTGGGCAGTTCATTGCAAGTCCAGATTTTCAAGGCTACCACTGACCATGGTGATAAACCAAAATATTTCAGTAGCTTGGAATCTAGTAAGTGAAAAAAGGTTGTAAACCTGGAAAAAGTTGGTGTCCAATGACCTCCTCAAAATTATCATTTAATGACTGTATGATCTTCAAAGTTTTTCTGAGAACACCTTCCAGCAAATTCCTTTTTTAAACAATATTCCTTAAAAAATTAATATTAAATAAGATTTTTAAGTGAACTCAAATAGTAAAAATGCTGACACAGCATTTATGTGATCAAATACGTGTTGCCTTTTGCTTGGTTTTTGGCAAAACTGCCTGAAATTAGTTACCAGAGTCAGATCTACTTCAGGTGGTCACTAGTTTTGTTCAAGTAAGAATTACACCACGTGTCACAGTTGAAATTAGAATCTAATCACCACCCAGTTTTCCACAATGCAGAAATATAGATAGTTGAGATTAAAATCCCTTTTCCAACTAATATAGTGATACAACATTCATTGTTTTTATGAAACTCTTCAGTTTAAGAAGGAAAAAAAAAAACCAAACAGAATCAAAGCTGATGCCCAAACCACTTAGTTTCTATTAAATAATGATTTCTGGGAAACTTCCCCACACCTGCACATAGACACTGGAGTTTCTAGAGAGAGCAACTGTGAATATTCAGAAAGCTTCTGTCAGGAGAAGGACATTTCACCTCCTCCTCTCCCATGTCCTGCTAGGAGGTATCCTTGGGTCTCTTGGCTACAGTCAAGACAGAGGTGGGAATATGTTGGGGAAAACTGGTTTATCACAGAATCACACAGAATCACAGATATTAGGGGCTGGAAGAGACCTAGAAGATCATCTAGTCCAACCCCCCTGCCTGAGCAGGATCACCTAGACCAAGTCTCTCAGGAACAGATCCAGGCGGGTCTTAAGTGTCTCCAGAGATGGAGACTCCACAACCCCCCTGGGCAGCCTGTTCCAGAGCTCTGGCACCCTCACTGAGAAAAANTAGAGGGGGAGGAGAACCTCTCTTGACCTACTGGCCACACTTCTAATGCATCCCAGGATGCCATTGGCCTAGGAATCTCTGCCTTGAATTACACCACAGTGTTCCTCTTATGCTCACAATTGTTTGACAGCACTAATTTTTTCAAAATCCATTGCTCAAGCAGACAAGAGTTTGATTAAGATGTACAGGAGGAGCCAGGTAATGTCTGTGCAAACACTGATTTGTTTAAGTATCTGTGAATCACCCTTCCCAGCAACACCCACCAGAAAAGCCAGGTAGACAACAGATGAAATAGAAAGGGTTAAATTTCCCCAGATAAATAATAAAAAAAAATACAGGGCAAAAAGCTAAATTTGAAGGAATATATTTGTTTTAAACCTTGAGGCATAATACTCTCATTGAGCAGGGGGGAAAAAAAGCTAGAGAAACAGAGCCATTGATATGCTGATCACTGTAACAATACAGAGCACAGAGACAATTTAAAACTTTACTCCTCCAGCTGATTTAGGGTATTGTTGAATAGCAGTTGTTAGAATTTATACAAATAACTATTCTTCTCCTCTGTGTTTATGATATTTTATTAATCTTTCTACTATTACTATTATTATTAATAATACAAGAGTGCTGGTTTGGTGGGTTGTTTTTTTTCCGAAGCTGCATTGTGTTCTCACAGACATCCCTGCTTTGAAGAATTTCCTTTCAAAATTATAAAATATTTATACAATAAATCATCAGATGATTTAAAATTAAATCATTCTGCTTGTATGTATGTTCATGAATCAACTGTGACTTTGCTTGCTTTACGTGGGGCTATGCTGTTTGCAACCTCAACCTTTGCAAGTGACATTTTCATTTAGAATCTTATCATTTCATAATTATTACCTTTCAGAACTCCTGGGGAGAGAACAAAAGCTTCCTCTTTGTATTGCCATTGTTATGTTGCTTTGAAGAGCAAATTAAATTTCAATCCCAGCCAAAACAAACTTTTAAAGTGCAAAATAAATTAGAAATTATGTGGGGGGGAACAAAAAAATAAATAAAAAGCCAAGCTGTGAAAGCTTAATGCAGCTTCTCATAAGCCCAGGTATATTCCAGATCATTTATTACTGTGTTTTCTTTGTTTAACCAGTGGACCAAGCTCAGCCTAATGAAACGTGGCAAACATCTCACTGAAGTTGATCCCAACTGCTATAAACTGATGCCAGGACTCTTGTGATGTTAATAAATGAGAGGGGCTTGTTTATACCTCCATGGTGATTATTTACTATCTTTCAGCTTATAGTTACCTTTTAATTGTCCCCTGAGCTGCCCAAAGAGGAGCTATCTGATTATTTCCCAGCTCCCTTGCAGAATGTGGAGCCACACTCTAGAAAATACCATCTTTACAGAGTTGCTATTAATGGTGCTTCTTGTTATCATCAGTTTCCTTTAATTTCACTCCAGTGGGAAGATTATTCTTTTATTTTTTTTTTAGGCAAATGCCGTGGCTTGGATTCATGGAAAAGGCACAACTGCAATTAGCAGAAACAGCAAAATGGAGCAAGCAGAACAGTTGTGATCCTGGAAGGCACTCATGGTTTTTGTCAGGAAAATTTCAGCTTTAATTCAGGGAACAAACAAACTTGGATAATGCAAAGTGAGAGAAGGGAAGGAAAGAAAAAAAGACACAAAAAAAAAGGGAAAAATCTGCCTGGAAGTAGGAGGAGGGGGGCTAAAAATCAAGGGACCTGGAGAGTGTTCAACTCCCAGCAAGGGACAGAAACCTAAGTGGCTCCTGGCAGCCCAGTCCGGATGAGGGTGGCAGCACTCGAAGCCTGGCAGGGAGAGCAGCACTGATGGGAAGGAGGGAGAGAGGCACTCACCTCATGAAAGTGACACCTGGGCACCACAGCAGCCTGCCCACCCTCCTTCCCATGCCTTTGGTAGGTGCTCCAGCAAGATGTGAGAGAGTCACTGAAGAAGGCAGCAGAGGCAGTGGGGCCACGTGGGCCCAGCAGCTGCTTTGGTTCAAAGGTGCCAGGTCATCACGTCTGAACACGAGCTGAGCTGCTAAAGCTCACTGCAAGTCACCCAGTCCAAGTTCAAAGCAGCTGCCCAGTCCAAAATTATGAGCTAAACAGAATCAAATTATTTTTGTTTGGACTCAAACCGTAATTTATTGAAAATAAATGTTAACAAATCTCTTTTATTTACCCCCAGAGCCTTGCAAAAAAAAACCAAATATTGGTTTGATATATTCAGTGTACAACCAGGTCTCTACATGAATCTAAGTTGCAGTTGTGCCTAAATGCACTCAGCCAGCACAGAGCCCCTGGTGCAAGGTGCCCACGTGGAGCAGGGCAGGTGTGGGAAAGTCCTTGCTGCTCAATGTGGCCACCAGAGCTGGCACTGAGGTGGTCCTGAGACCCTCCTCAGCTTCACTCCATTATTGATGCCTCCAACCAACCTTGCCCATCTCCAGCTGCTGGTTTTTTCATCAGACAACTTTTGTCCAAGCCTGTGACATCTCACAGCACTTCTGCTACTGAAACCACCCTGCAGTTCCCATGGTTCAGCAATTCCACCCCCAAATTTCTGCCTGGTGCAGGTATCAGCTACAAACCCAACCTTACTGTGCTATGAATGACACGGGAAACTGTCCCAAACCATCTTAACCAGGGATGTCAACAACTTGATTTTTAATCCTTCCCAGTGATATCAGTGTTTCAAGAGTGAAAAGATATTATTCTAGCCATTTGATCTCCTTATTTGGGATATACACTGGATTACATAGTGGTTTTTTAATCCAATTAAGGTTTGCCTCTTTCAGCCTAGGTACAAACCAATGGGGAGTTCCTTCCCTGTGAACGTATTTCACCCTAAGCAAAGGGAAAATCTGTTTCACCACCAGATTCTGGTTGTGAATCTTCCTCACAACCAGTTTGAAGCCTGTTACTCTTCTATTTTATTCTGAAATCTTCTTTTTCAGAGGTACTTTTTCTTTTATTTCCCAGTGAGTAAGATGCAAATCTACTGCCGTCAACTTTCTGTTATTCAGAAGCACCACAAAGTAAACCACCTGGTATTTTTCTTCAGTGCCTCTATCTGCATATGCAAATCCAACAGCTGAACTATCTGCCAAACTATTTACCAAGTTTGTCAGGGAAACAGCCTCTGAAACAACCTTCTTTTAAAAGAATATTCTCCTGCTGAATCCTTCCTCTGAACACTATTTCTGTCTCTTAAGGAATATTCACCCTCTCAGTCTGACTGCACATGGAGAGAAAAAAAAAACAAGGAAAACAGTAAAAATCTCACTGTTGCCCTGTGTTTAGTGCCAGTGTTCAAACATCAGGATCCCAACAGCATCCCAGTGCCTGACAAACACGGGCTTTTCTTTGCAATCTGCCCGGCTCTCCGAGATGAGGATTTGCCAGTAGAAATTACAACATTTGCCATGACTGAGATGGGGTGGGTTTTTCACATTTGGACTGAATGAAACCATGGAAAATGTTGTTAGTAACAACTCCAGTGTTATATATATTAAAAAAAAAAAAATCACCCGAGTGACAGATTTGGAGATTAAAAGGAAATATTCAAAATCCCCTTCAATATTTAAAGCTTACTTAACTAGTAGCACTTCACTTGACACTGACTCGTGTCATTTTCTTTCATTCCTCTTTTGATCCATGCAAAGCAGTTACACGATTGCAAATATCTTATCATGTCACCTTCTCATCTGGATATGAGATGAAAGAATATTATCTCAAGCTGAGTGATAAGTCCTGTACCAAAACTCCGGGTGGAATCTGCACAATCTGACACCAAACGGGTGCAGGGAGGCGGCGGCACCGAGCATTTTTTTTTTCCCCTTATTATTCTGAGGGTGGTTAAGAAAAAAAAGGCTCTTATTTGAATAGGTTATTCCAGGCTACTAATTAACCACTGAGATTTCATTCCAGGTTAGCTGAGCTTTTTGGGCGATGCACGGGGATCACTCCAATCACTTTTATTTGCACGATTACCAAGAGGCAACCGGTCGATGCCGTTGTGCCTGGGATTTTACACGTGCAAGGGGCATCCAAAGGCCTATTAACATGCAATAAAATTAGCCCTCATCTGGTTTATTTTAAAGGGACTCTTCCCTCCACACTCCTCCCTTTATTTTTTTTTTTTTCCCTTTTTCTTTCTTATGTAGGGATCTCGGTTCCTTTCCCATACTTGGTATGTAGTCCATCTTTTTTTCTCTGAGTTAATTCTCCAAGTCTGGTCTGTCAGCCAGTATAAACACCACTTGATGAATGAGACTCAAGGTGTTTAGTCACCTGAAGCAGCTGTTTGAAGTAACTCTACACACAGCCTGAGGCCCGTGTTTTCACAGCTGTGGGAACTCTTCAAAAGCTTTTCCTCTTGGCCTGCTTCTTTGCTGTGGCTTTGAGACTCTTAGTGCAAAATCTGGACAATTTCAAAAGGGCAGAATGAAACTAGAGACAGTAATTTTTGATTATTTTGGGCCAAAAAAATGGCCTAGAATAAATAAATGAAGTACATTTGAAAGTGCTTTACCTAGGTGGGCTATATATCTAAGGATGGCTCGCTCTCCGCGTGCTCACTCCGAGAGGGGAGATGTGGGGCTGGAGAGCTGGGCTCTGTTTACATGGCTGTATTTTCACTTTCTTCTCTGATGCAGCTACATTTTAAAACCAAACCTTTCTGGGCTTGGAAATACAGGTACCTGAAATCAACTCAGCAAGTTTGTAAAAGTTGGAAAGCTCTCCAAACTCATCAATAGACCTTGCAGTGATTAGTGATCTGTGCTCCCCGCAGGGAAGCTTTGGCCTTGCAGAGGTCTTATGATTGCTTCTCCTGGCTCCAAGTCTCTGCATTCATGATATGCCTCAGTGTATCCATGTAGGTAGCCAAGGAAGTGATGAGCTCAAGAAAAAAAAAAATCATCATAAAAAAATTGAGCAAGGCACTGAGCTGGCAGGGAAATCAGAGTTTTGCAAATGCAGGACCCAATCATGCAGCTGGGCTGAAATATTATATATGCAGAATGAGGTCATGGATCAGCAAATGGATTTTATTTGGGGGTGGGAGTGGATTGCAAGCCTAAAGCATGATGAAGGATTCACTGGAAAATCCCAAGTGAGAAACAGCCAGGTTCTACCTCCTGGGCTGTGGTACCACCATCCTCAGGGGCACTGCTGCCAGAAGCTGAGGAGGAATCATGAATGTCAGGGGTTGGAAGGGACCTAGAAAGATCATCTAGTCCAACCCCCCTGCCAGAGCAGGATCACCTAGATAAGGAGTGAGGAGTCAGGCAGATATTGCCATTGAAGCAGCCTCAGAAGGTGAGCATCCCATGGGAAAGGGAGCTGGAAAAGGAATCCAGCAAAGCTTTGACATGAGCACCAGGAAGGGATGTGAGGAGACAGATTGGATCCGGGAGGCTGTTTCAGGTGGATGCTTGATTCACTGAATAAAGCTTTCCATTTCGAAGCTCATCCAAAAAAGGAAATACAGATCCATCCACCCTCAACTTTCCAACGTGTCCAACAAAAGGCATCGGCGAGCTTGCCAGAAAGAGAGCAAGAATGGGACGAACTACTCCTGAGACAGTAGAACAAACATGCCCCAGCCTTAGCTGTTTTAACACCACATGCCTCCCACACATTACTCCATAAATCGTTCTTTTCTTCCCTCTCATTTCCTCCAGTTAACCAAAAAAAATTCTCATGTTAACAGAAAACGTTTAAATTGATCCTCAGCCATCCTTGGCATGTATTCTACACGCTCACTCTTTTATGTTTTATAGCTTATGTCATTCTGTATTTATCATTTAGTTAAGGCCTTATATTTTTGGCTTGCTCTTGCCCCTTATCACATGATTAAATGTTCCCTCAGGAAGGAGAGAGTTTTTATGAATTATGATGATAGACTAGAAAATAAATGACTTTTTGGCACTACGTGGAGCTGTGTTCTTCGAAAGTTTAAGGTGCGTGTGCAGGCACCAGCAGTCCCAGGGAAAGAAGTTCCCCTGAGGACAGAGTGACCCTGAGGTGACAAGGACAGTGGTGCTGCCTAATCAGAAGCTCAGGATGAATCCTGGGCTGTCCCAGGGTCTCTGCACAAACCTGCTCATCCCTTCATGGCACTCCCCAGCCCAAAAAATGCCAGAAGGTGGTGAAGTTTCCAGATGCTCTCACAACAGCTGGGAATGTTTCCAGGTTGAGTAAGTGGGACTGGAGCATGAATAAATCCTCCTAAATGTCTTCTGCGCCACTTCCTTCATCTAGATGCCCACAGGTCTCTGGGTACCTGTGTTTGGCAAGGATGCTGAAGCTGTGCTGTGCCAAACTGTCCTGAGCATTGCCTACACCCACCTAATTCTCAGCTCCAAGCAGCCAACACCACCTAAGGCTGCCTTCTCTTCTCCACACAGTGAAAGCACATCCCATAATACCATAGACACAGCTGGATTGGTCTCTTCTCTGCAAAAAACATGACATAAATGCTGACACTGGTCACACAGAACATCAAACGAGTCAAATTTTGCTAATGAGCTACTACAAAACTTCAAAACAAAGAAACCAACCTGCTGCTCCACAGAACAGTGCAACTGTTTCCCCTGCGTAGACATGAAAATTATACATTGTCTTTTATGTTGGGAAACAAATCAAGTGAGAAGAAAAGATATTAAGCAATTAAAGACCAAAAAAAATTCTGCTGAACTTAAACTGGAAAGACAGTTTATATTGCCAAAGCCTGAAGCTATAAAAACCAGCCCACAAGCAGCCAGTTCCTCCTCAAGCAGGTACCCCAAGACAAACAAACCAACAAATAAAAGGTGAATTTTAACTTTTCAGGTTAATCCTGTTCAAGAGAATGAGGGTTCCCAGGCACCATCCATGCAAAGCAACTGAATCCTCCTACCTCTCTGCTAGGACCAGATCTGCCTTTGGCTCTGCTCTTCATTTCTCAACCTCTGCCTACTGACTGCCAACCAGAGGCAGGGTTTTGTGACTGCCATGGTGCTTTCAAGGGCTCACTCCTGGGCAAGCATCACAAGCAAGAAGAATGCCAACCAACTACCTCACACGACATGATCTTCACATGCCCATCACCTCTGAGCCCCTTGGATTAGGTCAACTGGTCCAAACCAACGAGCTGCCTTTTGGGTTAGAAAGTTTAAAGGGATGTAGGGTTGTAAGGCTTATTTTTAAGTAGAAGTTAAAGATTTCATAAAAGCTGGACAGCAAAATGCCAAGCCCTGCCTGGCATACAAGGCAACATCTCATGAGTTTCTTCTCACCATGAAAAGCAGCATTTTACACCACTATTTAAGTTAAACATACTCAAAAAGCCACCTAGGCAACGTGAGGACTATGGGATCCATTTCCTGCAAGAGCTGTGCACTTCCAACCTCCTCAGCAGGATCATTTGGGGTGATTTTATGGAGTTTGTAGATGAAAAGAACAAAATCTGTGAGGAATGACTTTCTAACAACACTAAACTTTTGTTATGCAGTAATAACCCCATTTACCAACATTCAGAATTGCTCCATGTAGAGAAAACAGCAACTATATAAACACATTTTATCTTTAAAGTGAAATATATTCAACTACAGGTGATGAGATGCTACACAAAGAATCATTATTGAGATCCTTCCTCTGCACACACATGTAAATAGTTTTTTGGGGGCTATCCTGGTGAAATGAGGGGTTTCTCAGGAGCAACAGCTTCTGAGTGCAAGGTTCCCTGTCTTGTAAATACCTAAAGGGAGACATAGTTGGGAAAGGGAAGTCATGAGGTGAGTAAAATGAGCAGCTACAGTGTGATGAAGAGAAAACCAGGAAGCCCCGTCAGTGGCTCCTCTGCAATGACCCAGTAAGGGGAGAGAAAAAAATAATAATAATAAAAATTAAAAAGAAAAAAAAAAAAAAAAAAAAAAAAAAAAAAAAACACTACTTAAAGTTAAAATCAGCTCTTAACGCCTCTACCCTGGTTGTTCTTTGCCTCTGGGCTACAAACCAGGGACAACTGNAAGGGGAGAAGAAAAAAAAAAAAACGAAAAAAAAAAACCAGGGGAAAAAAAAACCCCAAACCAAACCCATCAACAAAGGACAAAGAAAACAATTCAGTGCCTCACTTCTAACAAATAGGGGGTAATATTTCAGGCTGAACATCTGTTTATACACACACGGGCAGCACGGTGGGTATTAGAGACACTACAGTACAGGACTTTCCTTCCCTCTGTCTCCAAAACATTTTCCCAGGTTAAGAACAATTCCCATGACCATCATAACCACTCATCTGGCTCTGGGGCTGGATAGTGGTACCGTGAGTTGTGCTTGGCTGGGAATTCCAGTGCACCCTTTTCCATGCCATTTCTGAGAAACAAAGACTGGATCAGATTCACATTCAGCCACAAACATGAAGAAGAAGCCAACACGGAATTGGGTACACGCTGGAAATCGGATCACTTGTGAATGTGAATTTACTCCTGTCTTTCCTGAGCTGCTCTTGGAAATCTGGAGCATGCTTGGAATTGCAGCTTTTGCTTTCCAAAAACGTGCATAGTTTGTTCCTTGTAATCCTATTTTGGGGCAAGTCAAAGGGAGAAATCCCACCGAAAGAGCTGGGGAGGAAGGACTTGGTTTGAAAGACACAGGTTTTATGGAACCTTTCCTACTTGCTGTCCTTCCAGGATAAAATATTGGTCAGACTAATCCCTTCCTTCTTCTGTACATTAATAGGAGCTTGAAAAAAAAAAAAGAGATGTTTGAGTTTTTATAAATTGGAATTAAGTGGCCTCTGTTTTCCAACACTTGCCAAACACATGGGGTCAGGCAGAAAGAATAACCCACTCTGGCCAGCAACGTGTCTGACTTCAACAATAAATTAGTGTCAGAGTTTCCAGTAATTAATTTCTATACCGATTTACATATTTCATTCCTTTCTTTTTTTTCTTTCCTGCTTTCATGTTTTCAAACTGTAATGCAGCTAACATCTATTTAAAGCAACCAACCTCCCCTACCCGGTGATTGATGTTAGATACAACAATTACAATGCCAGTACTAAGGATAATTCTTTGCAGATGTTGTCAAATTACAGGTTAAATGAGGAAAAAAAAAAAATAAAGTTCCTTTCTTCCGGCCACCCACTCTAGTTCTCTTGAAATAGGTGCACAGTACTGTATAGCCTGTGCTGTAGGTGCAGTAATTCCCTGTTCAGTCACTCATCTGGTTTAAATGACTTCCATTTGCCATTTCAAAGGATGACAGGACCCTGCGTTCAGATTGTTTTGCAGGTACCAAAAACACAGTAACTCTGCTTTGTGTTTTAGCTGGCACAGAGAAGTGAGCTTGAGCTGGCAACCCTACACTGGTTTTGCCTTTAATATAAATAACATTTGCCATTGTGAACCAAAATAAAAAGTAAAAGAGAAGAAAAAAAAAAAAAAGAAAAAAGAAAAAAGGTAGGTTACATTATTTTAACCCTTTGTAAACCTTTCCACTCTGAGATAAAACAGGATCCCTGTCTTCATGTTCTAATCATAACAGTGTGTATTTTGTGTTGACAGAAGAAAGATTGAGCGTGGGTCCTGTGTGGCTATGTAGTCTGGGGAGAGGTGATGAAACTTCTCCATTACCCAGCCCTTGGAGCAGGAGCCAGGCACAGTCACATTCCCTGAAAGCAGGAGAAGGAAGGTAATGCACCATAAACAGAATATGGAAAAAATCAAGACCAAATGGCTTTGCCTGCCCTCGTGTGTACTCAGGATTGTGATCCACACAGAAGGAGAGCAGATTGTGCTGCTCCTGAGCTAAGGGAGAAAAGCTGTGGAGTTGGTATAGCCCACCATGGCACAGAGTGGGGTGTCAAGCCCTGAAACTGGTTGCCCAGGGAAGTGGTGGAGTCACCAACCCCCATGGGATTTAAAAGATGTGGTGCTGAGGGACATGGTTTAGTGGTAGGCCTGGCAGTGCTGGGTTAACTGTTGGACTTGATGGTCTGAATGGTCTTGTCCAACCAAATCTATGCTGTCATTCTACTGCAGGGTGGGGGACATTGAGGCGACCAAAGTCACTTTGGACCATTTGTTCCTTGGAAAGCACCTCAATCCCCTCACCAGAAAGCAACTGGATGACTAGAGAGGGGGTAAAAATGCCATGTGTGCTCTAGGCACAGTCAGCACCAGAGACCTCCTGTAAGACAGAGCAAACCCACTCGATGGCACAGAGACTCCTGACTGTTCCTGAGCAGACTCTGGAGCTTCTGCTGGAGGCCTGGTGCTGGTTTCTCACAGGCTATTCCATGCTCCAGCCCAAAGGCTTTGAATGGGATTTCCATTTGAATTCTTTCACTACATATGTTAGGCTATGATCCCTGCTTCTCACCATGTAGGGGAAATAATTCCAGCCAAAAGAAGGAAAACGGGAATAAATTACAACTGGGAGTTGAAGCAGAGGACAGAAAAGCCAGGCTTTCCTACTTTACTTTTGGCCAAGGCAGTGGGCTTGCTGTGTGGCCTTATCCTCCCTGCATGGTCCTTCCGTGTCTAATTAACAACAACAGCATGTGGAGCAACGAAACGCACTGGAAACAATTGGCAGGTATGGCAGGGAAACCTCTCTGGTAATACCCACAGCAACTAGACAGCCAGAGCTCTGGCCAAACAGCAGAGGGCTGGAGGGTACCAGGTTGCCAGCTATTTGGGTGATGGTGAACAGCCCAGGCTGCCAATTTGTAACTCTATCTGTTTCATAACCACCCCTTGGGAGGCACAACTGTGTGCGAGGTAAGTTGTTGCAAGCTATTCCCTGGATAATTGCACTAACTAGTCACTCAATATCCCCCTCTCCCCTCCCAACCACCACCCCACAACTCTTTCTCCTCCTCACGCCATCCTGAGGTAGCAACACACCCTCCCCACCTCCATTTCCCACCAACACACTGGTCCATGTCTTTTTAACCTGAATAAAAGTGAGCTCGTGAGCAGAGAAGGCACGAGCACGTGATTTCTGTGCTGAGCTGCAGTGCCTTGGCTCTGCAGCTTGCTGATCAAGACTTGTGGTTTTCCTGTTTTGTTGTCTGGAAAGCAGAAAGAAAAAGCAGCACGTGGAGGTGGGGGGGAAGAAAAGGCAAAAGAAAAAAACAGGGAATTTCTGTAATGGGATGAAGAGCATCCAGAGCCTCCCTCACTCTGCTTGGGTTTAGAATACACTTTTGCCACATTAAACTGATTTTTTTAAAACCAAAGGGCTTGTTTTCCTGGTAAAAGAGGGTGGCCAGAATTGTGAAACATGATGTCTAAGCTCTGACTTTCGAGGGTGTAGGATGTGTAAGAATTTGGTCACAGACTGGCTATTCTTTCCTGTGCTCAGACTATCCAAAACTGGTCATCATTCAGTGCAATATTATTTTTTTCTAATAAATAAAAGTTATAATTAACATGTTGCTGATTTTATTCATGGTAGAAATTAAACACAACTGTTCAAAACTGCTACTGTGAGCACACTCAGAAGAACAGCAAACAGTGGTGGCATAAATATTTCATGGATCACTTGAATTTTTTGCTCACATGCAGCAAGAACTTCCAACCCACATTTTTGCCACTGCTTGGGCCAAGTTAATTCCACCGTGCACCAAAAGGACATGTGAAATGGCCACAAGCAGTGCTAGAAAATAAAGATTCCTCAGCTGATAGAGGAAGCAAATTGCTTTAATCTGTGCTAATATTCTATATGAAGGAGATAAGCACAATCTCTGCTATACATTCCAGAACACATTTGCAGCTGTTTGTGTAAAGGTTACATTCCATCATATTTTTGTGAGCAGCTGCCCAATATTCATTCCCAAAGGTACTATCTCCAAAGCCTTGACCATGGGGGAAAAAAAAAAAAAAAATAGTGAGATTTAAGAAGCCAAGACTGTCACAGAACAGTTTAGTTGGGCACCAAATCTTTGTTTGAATAATTTGAATTTTTGGTAGGATTTCTATGGCTATCTACAGATAGCAATAGTTAAAAGAGATTTTGAGAGTGTTTTGACACTGAATATGTGATGCAGGTTTCAAAGGCTCTGGTAAAAAGGATGAACTGTCTAAGCTGAACAACTTTCAACTTGTAAAAATGCTCCTCAAACTCAGATTTAATCCTTAGTCCTGCTTGTTTAAGCAGATGCTCCAACGTGGAGGGGTTTTTCATCCTTGAATCCTGACAGAACAATGCAGTCTCCTCAGAAAAAAAAATCAAATGACAGACATCTCTTATTAGGGCAGATCATTTAAGTAATACTTCTTTTTTAATGCTTCACTTAAGCAATACTATTTTACGTCTCCAGCTCCAAAGCTCTTTGCATTGGTGATTTCTGTTGCCACTTGCACTGCACAGATCCTTGTAAAAATCAGGTTTTCAGTTGATTTAAGTCCTGAACGTGTTGGAAGAGCTCTATTCTCTATCCCCCAAACATGGTGTGATGGATCCTATTTTTATGCTCTGCTACCCTCTTCACAAGCCTCGTTTCCATTTGCCAGATAGCAAGTCAGATAAAAAGGTCTAAAATAAAAATACACTTCTCCACCAAACCCTTTGAAAAAGGATCATTTATCTTAGGGAATAGTGAGAAACCTAGAGAATAATTGTGGATTGATACAAATAATAGAAAATTTCCTAAATAACTTTTGCTTCTGGTAAACTTCCAAGCAAGTAATTCACAAAATATGACTTTCTTCATTGGAAAGGTTATAAAAATTTGTTTGTTGGAGGTAGGGAAGGAAATGTAATTAAAGGCTAAATTCAGGCTCACATTTCATTTTAACTCAAAGAATATGTGTGATTTGGACAGAAGTTACCTAGGTACTTCCTTTTTTAAATTTTTTTTATTTTTATTTTTTATTTAAGGCAGTGCACATCGTCAGCAAATCACATTATCCCAGAGCAGAAGTACATCTGGCTGAGCTGACTGTGCCAGGTAACCTTAAATAGAAACTCTGCAGCCCTCCACTGTGTTGCAACACTGGGTTTTGCTGGTAATACTTATCAAAAGTTCCCCTTTGTAGCATTTCTATTAAAAAAAAATAAATATATATATATATAAAAAGGGAAGGGGTGAAATGAAAACATAAAGCTTGTTGGGGTTTTCTGTATTTATAACAGCAACAAAAAAACCCCTTTGCAGTTGGAAGTGCTTACAAAGGAATATATAAAATACAGCAACTCCAGTTCTTTTTAACTGCATATGGTCTACATAAAATGAAGCTATAGATCATGGAAGCTATAATGAAGGCAACTTAAAGACCATGGCAATCCAAGTCCTTGAGCTGATCTGGAATTTATCATGTCTTCAGGTAACACTGCAACGTTTCAAGGACAAACAGAACCCAAATTTCTCTGTTATTGGTCATAAAACTAAATATTCATTTGTTCCCTTTGTAATCATTGTAATATATGAGTGGGGTCTTCAGCTCAGATGACCCCACAGCAGCTCCAACTTCTATCTGCATAGGATTTGACTGGAGAAAACATATTGTGGGTATTTGTGTTGTCTGCTCTATTTTAGATCAAAAGTTCTGGATCCTCAGTGCCTTACAAGTCACTTTTCAACTGAGACAAAGCACTCGGTTCTGGGCCTTACCAGAACAGGAAAATATATTAAAATTAAAATTAATTAAACTTCCAATTCTGCTGGTCAGCTGTTTTGAAGATAGAAACAGACAGTTTCATGGGAAGAGAAGGGACCTGAAACCTTGTTTCTCATCTTCAACAAGTCTTGAAAATGCTCTTTGATTTTTTTTTTATCATCCTTTCTCAAGTAAATTTTAGCTTCATTCTATCTTAATTATTTCAGCAAACAAGCTACTATACAATATGAATAAAAATGGCAAATTCTGAGTCAAAGTGAATTACCACAGTGGGAAAAAATTAATAAAAGTAAAAATAAAAGGACTTGTAGAAGACAGTGAACCAAGAAAGATGTCTGAACAGATGTGCAATCACAGGCTCACAATCTATTGGTAGTCTCTACCATTTCCCCAGACTTAAAGTCAATTAATTGTGTACTTTCAGCTATGACAGCAAATACAGGCTTCCATTTCCAACTCAGGAGTCTGAGGATTCCTGTCCTGGGCAGGAAGCTCCTTTTGGAACATTCCCTTTATTCCATAGAACTTATAGTCTTTGAACCCAGAAGAAATGTCCTTTTACCAGATGGATTTGATGGCACGAGGCTAAACCCTCCAAAGAGTTGCCTGCATCAATGCACCTTGGATTTTAGCAACCTTTAGATACCCAAAGCTGTGAGTGGTGTAAACTAAAACTATGGATCTCTAGTCATATTCCCATTTATTTCCCTCCCAATATTCCCTTTTCTCTGATCCCTAAGCAAAAGATTACAAACATATTTGCACAGCAATAGTAGTGATAACAACCTCGGGCTGTGCTTTGCCTATCACATCCCAAGTGGGACGAGAGAACTCCAGCCAAGGTGAGCTGAAGGGCACATGCTCCTCCTGAACTAATTCCAGGGAAGTTTTCCTGGAGCCACACGATGTAAGCTTGATTTCATCTGGGGCACTTCTCTGACTCTGGATGCTGACAACTACAGCAGCAGCAGAGTTGGGGATGGTTTTGAACACCTCCTGCCACGTAAGGGCAACACTTTTCCCACTCTTTTTACCTCTTAAATGCTTTAAATCAGAAAAGCAAGGGCTCAGCCCTTGTCCAAGTGATCCCAGTCTGAAACTTGATGAAGCCTGGACTGAGTTTGGTTTGCACATGGAAGCAGGGAAGATGAAATGCCCATCAAATATTTCTGCCTGTGCAAAGACATTTCAGCCTTTTCCATGGGTGACAGTGACAGAGACCTGGCATGAGTCAGAGACAGGGGGAATTTGGACCAAACTGGTACAGAAGTTATTTTTGTGTGCCAGAAAGGCATTCAGTATCCAGTGGCTAAGCATAAGAGAAGTGGGAAGGATCTTGGGCTCCAAAGTCTGGTCCACAGGACTCCCACACAGTTAACTGGGTGCACTTCAGCTCTGTCTATACCTCAGATGGGGTTCTGAGTCACCCTGGCTTGGTGCTGCATCTGTGTCTACACAGGCTGGGTGCTTCTGGGCTGGATCTGTTCCTTTCTCCCATGCAGGGGAACACGAAATCCCAACTATCAGGTAGGATATCAAGTGGAGGAGGATGAGGCTGAGTCACAGCAGAGCTGATAAAACTCACTAGCTGCTGGAGTTGGGGAAACAAGGTTAGATACGGAGAAGAAAAGCTTAACTCCTTATTTTCCCACTCCCACAACCTACCAGACAGACCTTTTCTTGGCCAGAGGGGCCAAGGGGAAACAAAAGGCAAGCACCACAGTGGGAGCTGCATGGTGGAGTCTCCTGGCAAGCCCCCAGCTCATCAACCCCTTCATCATCTCACCAACTAGATGGGGAACTGTCAATCTCCAGACAGATTGGTCTTCCATCCCAAATTACCTGCTGGCCTCCTGTTCTTCCATCCCAAAGTACCTGCTGGCCTCCCTTGCTCCCTTCCCACTACCTTTTGTTTATGAAGGACCACAAAACTCTGGTCTAGATTAAGAGCACTGAATACCAACTAACATTTCTGTGACTAATATCAGCCTTTATTGCCCCAAATACACTTTGCCTCCAGGCTGCAAGGTCACCAGGAGCTCTCACCACTTGTACCAAGACCAGCCAGCCTGTGACATACATTTAACTGGCATCCAAAGAGCCTGACACACAGATCTCCTCAAACACCACTGAAAATTCTTCTTGAAGTATTCTAGCCTAGACCAGAGTACATCTTGATTATTANATTTGTTCCCTTTGTAATCATTGTAATATATGAGTGGGGTCTTCAGCTCAGATGACCCCACAGCAGCTCCAACTTCTATCTGCATAGGATTTGACTGGAGAAAACATATTGTGGGTATTTGTGTTGTCTGCTCTATTTTAGATCAAAAGTTCTGGATCCTCAGTGCCTTACAAGTCACTTTTCAACTGAGACAAAGCACTCGGTTCTGGGCCTTACCAGAACAGGAAAATATATTAAAATTAAAATTAATTAAACTTCCAATTCTGCTGGTCAGCTGTTTTGAAGATAGAAACAGACAGTTTCATGGGAAGAGAAGGGACCTGAAACCTTGTTTCTCATCTTCAACAAGTCTTGAAAATGCTCTTTGATTTTTTTTTTATCATCCTTTCTCAAGTAAATTTTAGCTTCATTCTATCTTAATTATTTCAGCAAACAAGCTACTATACAATATGAATAAAAATGGCAAATTCTGAGTCAAAGTGAATTACCACAGTGGGAAAAAATTAATAAAAGTAAAAATAAAAGGACTTGTAGAAGACAGTGAACCAAGAAAGATGTCTGAACAGATGTGCAATCACAGGCTCACAATCTATTGGTAGTCTCTACCATTTCCCCAGACTTAAAGTCAATTAATTGTGTACTTTCAGCTATGACAGCAAATACAGGCTTCCATTTCCAACTCAGGAGTCTGAGGATTCCTGTCCTGGGCAGGAAGCTCCTTTTGGAACATTCCCTTTATTCCATAGAACTTATAGTCTTTGAACCCAGAAGAAATGTCCTTTTACCAGATGGATTTGATGGCACGAGGCTAAACCCTCCAAAGAGTTGCCTGCATCAATGCACCTTGGATTTTAGCAACCTTTAGATACCCAAAGCTGTGAGTGGTGTAAACTAAAACTATGGATCTCTAGTCATATTCCCATTTATTTCCCTCCCAATATTCCCTTTTCTCTGATCCCTAAGCAAAAGATTACAAACATATTTGCACAGCAATAGTAGTGATAACAACCTCGGGCTGTGCTTTGCCTATCACATCCCAAGTGGGACGAGAGAACTCCAGCCAAGGTGAGCTGAAGGGCACATGCTCCTCCTGAACTAATTCCAGGGAAGTTTTCCTGGAGCCACACGATGTAAGCTTGATTTCATCTGGGGCACTTCTCTGACTCTGGATGCTGACAACTACAGCAGCAGCAGAGTTGGGGATGGTTTTGAACACCTCCTGCCACGTAAGGGCAACACTTTTCCCACTCTTTTTACCTCTTAAATGCTTTAAATCAGAAAAGCAAGGGCTCAGCCCTTGTCCAAGTGATCCCAGTCTGAAACTTGATGAAGCCTGGACTGAGTTTGGTTTGCACATGGAAGCAGGGAAGATGAAATGCCCATCAAATATTTCTGCCTGTGCAAAGACATTTCAGCCTTTTCCATGGGTGACAGTGACAGAGACCTGGCATGAGTCAGAGACAGGGGGAATTTGGACCAAACTGGTACAGAAGTTATTTTTGTGTGCCAGAAAGGCATTCAGTATCCAGTGGCTAAGCATAAGAGAAGTGGGAAGGATCTTGGGCTCCAAAGTCTGGTCCACAGGACTCCCACACAGTTAACTGGGTGCACTTCAGCTCTGTCTATACCTCAGATGGGGTTCTGAGTCACCCTGGCTTGGTGCTGCATCTGTGTCTACACAGGCTGGGTGCTTCTGGGCTGGATCTGTTCCTTTCTCCCATGCAGGGGAACACGAAATCCCAACTATCAGGTAGGATATCAAGTGGAGGAGGATGAGGCTGAGTCACAGCAGAGCTGATAAAACTCACTAGCTGCTGGAGTTGGGGAAACAAGGTTAGATACGGAGAAGAAAAGCTTAACTCCTTATTTTCCCACTCCCACAACCTACCAGACAGACCTTTTCTTGGCCAGAGGGGCCAAGGGGAAACAAAAGGCAAGCACCACAGTGGGAGCTGCATGGTGGAGTCTCCTGGCAAGCCCCCAGCTCATCAACCCCTTCATCATCTCACCAACTAGATGGGGAACTGTCAATCTCCAGACAGATTGGTCTTCCATCCCAAATTACCTGCTGGCCTCCTGTTCTTCCATCCCAAAGTACCTGCTGGCCTCCCTTGCTCCCTTCCCACTACCTTTTGTTTATGAAGGACCACAAAACTCTGGTCTCTGAAGTTGTTTGGTTGGGTTTTTTCCTTTTATTCCTTCCTCTCACTACTACATGTGATCAAAGACTGCAAGTTTTTTCCAGTGAATGAGAGCTGCCATCTTAAAAGGTTTTAAAATAAATCTTATTTTAAAAGATAATAAGGAAATCTTAATAATAAATAAATATAACAAACATAAATTATAAATAAACATAATAAAATAATAAATATGCACATAAATAAATCTTAACTTATAATAAAGTTTTAAAATGAGTCTGGAAGAAATCTGGGTAAACAATAACTAACCAAAGCCTTGAACCAGAACTGGAAAATACTTTTTTTTTCCTGCTGAGATTAAAACAAAAAAACCACTGGTTTCGGGTGTTTTTTTGCCATGGTTTTTGACTTCTGCATGTTTCTCTGTTCACATGTGTGAGTGAAGTGCTGAGTCACAAGAAAGTTTTCCAGCCCAGCTCTCTTCCTCTCTGAAGTTCCATCCCTCTGCAATCCTGCTCATACAAAACATCTGCATATTTGGGTGCTTCTTGGAGCTCACTTTGGCATTCAGATCTTTGGAGAGAGGCCCAGGGCAACAAGAAAGTCCTACAGAGTTTACATGATCCGCCCCCCCAGGCAGCTTCTGCTCCATCCCTGGTGCCATTCACTGCAGAACGGGGTGGGGAAGGTCCCCATCCAGTGGCTGATCCCATTTCCCAGGCTTGGACAAGGAGNATTCCTTCCTCTCACTACTACATGTGATCAAAGACTGCAAGTTTTTTCCAGTGAATGAGAGCTGCCATCTTAAAAGGTTTTAAAATAAATCTTATTTTAAAAGATAATAAGGAAATCTTAATAATAAATAAATATAACAAACATAAATTATAAATAAACATAATAAAATAATAAATATGCACATAAATAAATCTTAACTTATAATAAAGTTTTAAAATGAGTCTGGAAGAAATCTGGGTAAACAATAACTAACCAAAGCCTTGAACCAGAACTGGAAAATACTTTTTTTTTCCTGCTGAGATTAAAACAAAAAAACCACTGGTTTCGGGTGTTTTTTTGCCATGGTTTTTGACTTCTGCATGTTTCTCTGTTCACATGTGTGAGTGAAGTGCTGAGTCACAAGAAAGTTTTCCAGCCCAGCTCTCTTCCTCTCTGAAGTTCCATCCCTCTGCAATCCTGCTCATACAAAACATCTGCATATTTGGGTGCTTCTTGGAGCTCACTTTGGCATTCAGATCTTTGGAGAGAGGCCCAGGGCAACAAGAAAGTCCTACAGAGTTTACATGATCCGCCCCCCCAGGCAGCTTCTGCTCCATCCCTGGTGCCATTCACTGCAGAACGGGGTGGGGAAGGTCCCCATCCAGTGGCTGATCCCATTTCCCAGGCTTGGACAAGGAGACAGCCAAGAGTAAACAAACCAAATCCTTCCACTGGAAATATCCTTGCTGCTCTTGTTTCTTTTTCCCCCAAATCTTATCATGTGAAGGCAGTGTAGGGTTGGCTTTTTTTTTGCTTCAAGAAGAATAATAATGGCTCAGGAGGCAGGAAAATGACTCACATGGAGCTAGTCCAGCTCCCTTAGTTGGTTCTAGTCAGGTCATGATGAATCAGATGACCCTTATCTTAGTTGAAGACTGTGAATAAAAACCTCTCCCCTCTCCACTCTGGCCAATTTCTTTTACATTATGCAGCAAATCTCCTTCCCCTCTCGTGTTTCTTACTCTTCCAAGCTTTCCTGGGCATGCCTCCCTCCTGAGTTCACCTCTGACTAAATCCTCTTCTATGCTCTGTCATTTCCCCTTGTCTTACACCAATTTTTTCCCCCCCTTTGTCCTGAGTCTCAGTGTTATCACTCTCCTAGCTCAGGAGGGATACTGCCATGTGCTTTCTCATGGGTTGTTACACATGACCTACATCCCACCCAAGCCAAAATTGCTTTCCTTGCTTTCAAACCCTCAGTGGATTTGTACCTTGGACCCCTGAGAGATTTCAGCTGTATCTGAAACTGAAGCAGAAAATAGACCTTGGGTTTTTTTTGGTATCACAGTTGTAATATAAACTACTGCAACACTTCCCAAGCCAGGGATGCAAAACTGCTGTTCCTACCCTGAATAGACACTCTTGAGTTCAAAATTACACTTTCTGTCCACTTTTCCTTGCAACAAGAACAACTTGCACGTTAGTGACCTTTCTACTCCCTTGGTAGTGCATCTGGGGAGACCCCGACCTGTATTATGAAGAGAGTAGTAACAAAACAAAAAGATGAAAAGAAAAAATATTATTCAGTATTGTGTGAAAGAGAAATCATCACAGGTCTGGCTCCAGAGCAAAATCTAACACAGCTTAGCTAGAAAAAGACATGTTCCCATAACATGAGAATAGTTTTTGTCTCTCATTTCTGCTTTTTTTTTTTTTTGCTCAAGGAAAACAACTGCAAAAGGACAATTAACCTCCATTACACCACCAAATGAAGTGGCAACGAGCACTGGTGAACTCCAGAAAGGATTGCACACACGTAGGGATGATCAACCCAAAAATACAGTCGTCCCCCAACGGCCACAAACTCAGAAAGTCCCTAAAAGCCAACTTAGCACAAGCCAGGGATTCATTCCAAAGACCTATTCTTACCCAGCTTCCCGAAGCAGCCGCTGTCAGAGACAGGGCACCGGGCTAGAGGGAATGTTGGTTTGGCCCAGAAGTGCCCTTAGGAGCTGAACATCACTCCCTCTTCTTCAATAAGGGCAGCCTGGAAGTGCCAGGGTGAAGCACCAGGGCAGCCCTACTTTAACCTCTTGCCTGCACTGTCTCCCCTCTGCCACGGTTCTGATCTCTATGAAGCACGAAGAAAAAGACCTCACTGCAACACAGCTTCGTGGAAAACCAGGTGGGAGGAGTGACACACCTTGTACTGCAGCCTCCTTCTGCTGCATCCAGAGCTTTTCATGTTTAATCACAGGATCACAGCATGGGAGGGGTGTGAAGGGACCTCTGGAGATCAACTGCAACCCCCCTGCCAGGGCAGGACAGAATTAGAGCAGATCATGCATCCAGACAGGGCTGGAAAGGCTCCAGAGAAGGAGACTCCACAACTTCTCTGGGGAGGCTGTCCCAGTGCTCTACAACCCTCACAGTACAGAAGTTCCTCCTCACGTTGAGGTGGAACTTCTTTTCTCCAGCTTGAATCCATTGCCCCATGTCCTGTCACAAGGCAGGAGTGACAAGAGGCTGTCCCTGCCTTCCTGACATCCATCACTCATCTATTTATAGACATCCATCAGATCCTCTCTCAATCTTCTCCTCTCCAGACTAAACAGCCCCAAGTTGGACTGGGCTGGGCAGAATCCTGGTCAATTCATGGTCACTCACAGCCAGGATGGGAGGTGATGGCTTCATACTGAAAGGGGGAAGATTTAGATTAGATATTAGGAATAAATTCCTTATTTTAAGTGTGATGAGATGCTGGAAGAGGCTGCCCAGAGAAACTGTGGCTGCACCCTGTTCCTCAAGTGTTCAAGGTCAGGTTGGACAGGGCTCTGAGGAACCTCTAGGTCTCCTTGCTCAGGACAGGAGGGCTGGAACTGGATGATCTTTAAGAATCCATTACAACCTAAACCACTGTAGGAGTCCCTGAAATGGGTGAGCTGCTGCAACCAGCACCTGCAGGTCTTCTCACCTTTCTCCATGAGATGCTGGTGCACACGACCACACACAAGAAGTGTGAGTGCATAGCTGCCTTCTGATAATTACCATCTACCACTCTACCTGCAGCCAGGGATGGGAGTTAAAGCTTTGCCCTTTGCTGAGCCTCCAACTTTCTGCTGCTCAAAACTGGGGGTAGCAGAGGATCAAGCAGGAACTTCACCAGTGGGAAACTGCCATTGCATCACCAGCTTGCAGACACTGTTACAACACTTGAGGCAAGAGGAGGCTCTGGGAGCTTCGTAAATGTTTCAACATAACCTGAACAGAGTTAGAATGAAGCTGGGACTAAAACTGGAGATGCCTGGCTCAGACTAGGTACAGCTTGGAAGTCACTCTTGTCAACTGTGAGCAGAGGTAAAAAAACCTCGTCAGCCTTTAGCTGATATGCACTGGATGTTTTGTGGGGAAGATATTTGAATGAACCTAAAAATACAGCAGTAAGAATCAAAAGACAGCTTAGGGGAGACAAGGCTGTGTACACAGAGTGCAAATAAAAGAATCCAAATGCCCAAAAAAATCAAGAGAAAAAGCACTTGCACGAAGCCCCTGCGAACGCAAACTGCAAGGCACGGTTTGCTGAGCTGAAATCCAACTGGAGTTACCAGTTATCTGCAGGTCTGATAAATATTCATGGCTCATATGTTCATATCTGACTGCAGGAACAAGAAAAAGGATTCCGAGAGCTTTGCCTGCCCGATGAGCTTTTTATCTGAGCTTTAGGAACTTCCCTCTACTTGGTAAATAAGAGAGTTTGCTTTGTTCAGACTTTTAACACTCTTAATATCCTCCCAAACCTTTGTTCTAAAATGCTTTGTGCCCATTAGGCCTTTTGATTATAGATTACACCACCAGTGGATTTATTTTTTTCCCCTCATGGGCAACATATTCTTCTTTCATTGAGCAATATTCAGAAACTTGGAAATCTAACCTGTGTTTTAGTCTCAGGACAGGCACATTCTTATGGTAAAAAAAAAAACAACCTCCCCAATTGAACTTGGGATGCATTCAACTCTTGTATGGTTGATACTTGGCCAGGTTAATTATGCAATCACCCCGAGTAGAAGAGGACAGCAGGATACATGAGCATTTTTCAAAGACTTGTTTTTAGTGGAGAGACAGTTTTCTGGAATCAAAGAAAGAAAATGGAGAATGTCTGTGATTTACAGTGAACTGGCACTCTGAAAATGCAAGGATTTAAAAGATCAAGGAGGCCAAACGTACAGTCATTTAGGGAATGATTACAGCAGGGCTCTACAGATCCAAGTTTAATCAAAGCTGCTTTGGGTACCAGCACCCTCCAGTCACACCATTAGTGCACGAGGGGGCACCTTCTGTCAGCTGGGGGTCTTTGCCTTGGCAAAACATCCATTCCTATGGGTGTGTAATGTCCTATACGGCCTTGTGTAATGGAATATATGGTTCTCCAGTGTGGATGGATGGCACGAGGCTGCCATGGGAAAGGGAAACAGCTTAATGCAAAGGGGATGCCAGCTCTCAGCATTGGAAAATCAGGAGCCAGAATCCAGAAAGTCAGGAGATTGGCTTGAAAATCAGGGCAGTTCAAGAGAAGGGAATTGCGTTGGGTTTCATTGTTCTGCTGTAAATGGAGTCAGGGTTTTCAGCTTTTTTTTCTTTGTAAACACATGGGCTGGAAACACACTTTTTAAAGGGACTACATGTTCAGATTAACAACCTTGCTCCAGCAGTTGGGGCTTTAGGGAAAACAGCAGAAATCACAAGACTTGTGCTAAAATTGCTAAAGTTGCCAATGCCTTAAAAACCCTCCCAATTTTGGCTTAAAAGAGGAATTATTTATTAACTAAATCCTACACTGTCAAGCTAGCTGGTGACTCTGGACACCACTAAACAAACTACAGACACCTCTGAAAGACCTGATTTCCCAGTGGGAGTGTGCTCAGTTACACTAATTGAAGCCAAAACTATTATGAAAAGAATGCAACGATTCTGATTTAACAGGAGCCAAAAGGTTTGGAAATGATTTTTTTTTTTTGTTCTGAACTCCCAACATCTCCTCGGAGATCATCACCAGAAAAAAAAAGGGAAAAAAATAATATTTTAAAAAAACCAAACCAACAACTTAAACCAAAGAAACCAAGAGGAATGAGCAGCTTTAAATTGGTATTTTAACATTTCCCACAGCCCATAGATGTTCACGATCCCTTTCTTTCTCTCTCTCTCCCCGTTCCTTCACCATCTCTGCTGGTCAGAAGATAAAGCCATCCTTGTCATCTCCTGCTAATACTAAGGAAGGCAGCAAGAAGCAAAAAAATCAAGTCCCTGTCATATTCCATCGAGCACGCTGGCTAGAGACGGATGTCTCACCCCCTTTTACAATCTGAACCAAAGGATCTGAAGCCAAGAAAGCAGCTGGCACAATAAAAACAGTAAAAGCTCGAGCTGGCACCTCATGCTGACAATGACTAGCCAAATCTCCATGGGGAAAAATGCCAGTCTAGATTTCTGTGACAAAAACAACAAAATAGATTTTTGTCAATGTACATAGATTTGACAGGAAGGCAGACAAATCTATCAATAATGAGTGACATATATCTGCAATATTCCCAAACAACATGGAACATTTGGAGGCAAACTGAGAAAATCCCCCTCCTGGTGTCACGCACATCTGGACCCTGGGATGCCAGTGGTGGAATTCACTCATGCAGGTTAAGCTGCCAGTTATCCCAAAGAACTGACCACCTAAGGGATTGCTAAAGCATCCTTCAAAACACTCTGGTTGCAGAAATCCTTCTGAAGATCTTAAAGTCTTTAGGAAATGGAAACTTGGATTTTCAACTCTGGACCAAAGTTTTTAACCAGTGTCTTCATTTCCACTCTAAGGTTGAGACAGTATTAAGAAGTGGATAGCAAACAATAATCAAAATACTGCTGGTATTTTCATACTAGTAAGTATATTAAAATACTAGTAGTAAATTCTGCTGTCACAAAACACCTGCAAGAAATAACCATTTATTTCACAGCCAGGTGCATATTGTGTTGCATCCACATGGAGCCTGTGAGAACCAAGTGGCTCTGGATTTGGAAATAGCTCTGTGAAAACTTCAACAAGGGGGGAAAAAAATAAGTATTTAAGAACTTCCATAGCTGCTAAAGTGAATCTTTATGCTTTACAAACCAAGCTTCTTATCACACACAGCATGGTGCATCTTAGTGAGGTAGCAAAGACCTCCAGACACACAGATTTTAGCCCAACTTTTGGCCAAAGTTGGGGCAGATTCTGACTGAGCTAGGAAGAGATGATTGGGTTCAGAAGCCACAGTGATTTGCTTCAAGTCTAGCAAGACAGATATGCAAACAGATGGCAAGACCCAGACAGAAAATGCTTTTTTAACTGAAAAGAAACTCATTAAAAAAAACTCTTAATCGTACAAATCCTATAGAATTTTCAAAAGCATCTGAAGTGGTTGCTATACAGAAAAGATTTAGAGGAGCCAAAGTCATCTTTTCTTAGGAGGAATCGTGTCAAACACAGTGCCCTGGTTTACTGTCAGCTGTGCACTGCCCTTGCAGTGTAAATTATACAAGTATGAGAGCTGTAAAAGGTCCCCCAGCCACTGAGACATTTATTGTGATGATCAGAAAGCTCTGAAAATTTGGGAAGACACTTTCTGTACACAGTTCAGCTACTAATGGAGAAGAATCTGGGATTCCTGGTGGACAACAGGTTAACCATGAGCCAGGAGTGACCAGGAAGGTCAATGGTGTGGCCAGCAGCTCCTGGGAGGTTCTCCAGCCCCTCTGCACTAGTGAGGCCACATCTGGAGTGTTGCGTCCAGTGCTGGGCTCCCCAGGATGAGAGACAAGGAGCTACTGGGGGGAGTCCAGTGGAGGCTGGGAAGATGCTGAAGAGCCTGGAGCATCTCTGTGCTGAGACCTCTGGGGCTGTTCAACTGGAGCAGAGCAGCCTGAAAGAGCATCTCACCAATCCTTATAAACACCTAAAGGGTGGAAACTTTCTGAAGCACCTGGATGTGATTCTGTGAAACCTGCTCTAGGTGAAGCTGCTTCAGCAGGGGGGTTGGAAGAAATGATCTTCAGAGGTCCCATCTAACCCCTGCAATTTTGTGCTGAGAAGACCACAGGACCTGTCACTCTTGAGTTCTGAAAGTCAAAACTGAGCCATGGGCAGAGAAGCCTGTAGAGGCTCCCTGAAATCTCTAGCTCTTCTGAACTAATTCTGAATAGAGAACATTTGTTTAATAATTATGATATTTATAGCCTGAACATATTTGGTAAATCTGAAACCAGATGATCTTTAAGGTCCCTTCCACCCCAAACCCTTCTATGATTCTATAAAAGCAACCAGGAAAAAAAAGAGGATGCAACACAACCACCCTGCAGCAAATATTTAGAGGAAATTCAGAGCCAGTGACTGAGTCATTTCCAGCCATGGAATTCAGAGCCATCTCTTTTCTCAAGAAGAGAGAAACTTTGAGGAGCAATGAAGGTAAAACTTGAGAACTAAGAAGTGCTTGGAGAAGGCAGGTGATGGAAATAATAGGGAGAACTGGGATGCCCAGTTCACAACGAAGTCCTCAAAACACACTCAAGGTTACTGCAAAAATCAGTTCTAGATCATCCTTTTCTCTGAGCATTTTACTTCTTCCATGGTTGGTTTGTTGTTTTTTTTATAGGGGTTTTATCCAAAAAAATGTGAATCTATAGTTTTGAATCCGTTCAGTTCTGCAAGGTAATTTCCTCTTCAAAATGAAAACCAGAAAAGAAAGTAGGTAATGCTTTAATTTGTTATTAGGAGTAATTACTGTCTGGCCTCGAGGGGTTACTTCTACATTGGCTTTAACAAGAAACCCATTTAACATATATTTATCTTTGTAAATTGTCCTGAATGATCAGCAAATACCTAATCATCTGCAAAAAGCTGTTTCAAACACCCTTACCCTGATAACAGGGAATTACAACCTATGAGACCAAAGCAGCTGAAGTGGTGGTTTAAACCATGACAGCCAAGTGCAAGGAGGAGGTATTTCCACGTTTTTGCTTTCCATCTTTTGATTATTAACACATCAGCAACAGATCTGCTGTGTGGGACAAAGACCCTGCATCTGAAGACTCAAGGTCTCCAAAGGAAAGGTTGGGTTCTGAACCACCCAGGCAAATCCAAACCTTGGGTCTGGATGTTGAAAGGAATTCTGGTCAGGATCAGACCTTCCAGGAGACTCCCGAGTGCTGCAAAGGACCAAAATGTCTTAAATATAGAGAAAAAAAACCTCAGTATTCGAAGAGTGAGCAGATCCACTCAAACTTCCAAACCTTTTTTTGTACTCCAAAGAACTGTGAATTGTATTTATTATTTGCTGAAGGCCCTGGAACGTGGTTAGGGGTAAAAAACAGACTCAACTTGGACCTCAGAGCTCTGCTTTGATACATGAAAACAGACGTGAGTGTCACTTCATTCCCCTGCCCTGCTTTCTGTGCTCATGGGAGCAGACAGGGGATGGAAAAACACAATCATTTTCCTCTCTAGGGACTGCACAGCTCCAGGGATTGGTAACAGGACAACAGCCCTAAATCAATTACTCAGAATTGACTCAGGTTGTTACTAACTGAGTTTGTTTGTTTGGCTGCATCAAATACATAAAATATCTTTGGTCTTGCAATGAATTTAATTTTTTTTTCTCAGTATAGACCTCAAGAGACCTCCCCACCTTTTCCTACTGACTTTGAGAGCCCAACAAACCCAAAATCATGAAAATAATCATTCTTATTTGTACATAGCTAAGAATTCATGCATTGTGGAAAACAAAACCCACTCTAAGAAGTTTCTTTCCAATGCCTCCCAAGCTAAACAAGCTCACCCAAGGCCTGTGAATGCAAAAAGCCTCAGAGAAGCAGGTCTGGGAGCTAAGAAAATTTCAGCAAATCTGCTTCCAAAGCATCCTGTTAATTAGGAACTGATGCTCCTTTTTCTGGAATAAAGGTAAATAATTTTCCACAATCATAATTCTACCTTTCATGGGGCTTAAGAGATTCCTTAACTCCCTATTAATTCATCTAGGCATGATAATGAGCCAATAAATATCCAAGTGCAGGTAACATTCCACCTTTACCAGTGTCTAACAGGAATGATGCTGAGCTGACCACAGATGCAGAATAGGAATAAAAAAATGCCTGAATATTTGAAGGGAAGTAGAGAAGTGTTCCCATGAGAGTTACCAGCAAATACCAGGCATTTCTTTAGGCATTATTTTGCTTTTCTCTTTCCAGACCCAGAACACAACCAGGAAGTGCTCAGGCATGTGAAAATTTGTAAAACAAACACTAAAAGTTTTCAAAACTTTCATAAACCTCAGAAAAGTTTGTTTGGCTTGAGGAATGCAATGAAAAAAAGGTGGAAAAAAAAGAAGAGTAAAGCCAGTTCTGGTTCTTATTTTATCTGAAGTGGTTCAGCTGTCCCCTGCTAATCCACATGGGTTTGCTCTGTGTTGACACTCAGCATCCAGGGGGTTTCATCCCAAGGATGGATGTTCACAAAACAAACAAAAAAAACCCAATGAACCAAAACACCAAGCAAAGAATATTCCAAATGACAATCATTTTTGGACATATTTGGGTCACACAGAACTGGCAAAGGGATACCTCTTGCTATCCTTAGAAATTTCTTCCCCAAATTGCTCTTAAAAATGTCATTATTGAAGAGTTGGTGTCTGGAGCTAGACTCACAGGGAGGGGGGTAGGTGAAGAGTGGAATGAGAGAGGAATTCTCCCCTTCTGCCCCAACACAGGCAGCACAGCCCTGAGATCTGGATCAGTCCCTGGGCCCAAAGCCTGCCCCACCACAAGGGATGGAACCTGGGTGGCATCACAGCTACATGGATGTAGTTAGGAAATCCAGGGAAGGATGGATGGGACCTGCTTGGGTGAAGAAGTTGGGCAGCACCACAGTAAGTTAATTTATTAGCAGGCATTAGAAGAAATGGCCATCATTGTAAAAATGATTTTGGTTGGAAGAAACTTTTATGATAATCAAATCCAAGAGTTAACCCAGGACTGAAAAATCCACCCCTAAACCATGTCCCTCAGCACCACATCCACATGCCTTCAATCCCTCCAGCTATGGGAGCTCCACTGCCTCCCTGGGGCAGCCTTTCCACCCAAGCCAAACTTTTCCAGAGCCTTTCAGAAAAAAAAAGATAAAATCAAGAGTTTGCAGCAGTGCAGGAGTTCACAAGAACCTTTCAGAGTAACATGGCTGCAGCTCACTCAGGTTAACTCTCCTACACCCTAAGGAAGGAATTTCCCAAAGTTTGGCAATATTAGTTTGGGAGAGGTGGTTAGATGGTCACCATCTTATCCATCCCATGGCCTCTTCCCACCTTCAGCTCTGGTGGAGGGTCTCAGCACGAGTGGCATCTGCACAGAGGAGCAGCTCCTGCCTCTCTACCTGACACCCAGGTTGGAAGGTCCATTTCAGGCTCTGGCCCTTGTCCTCTGGTGCCACGGGGGTGCACTGCCCACATCACCCACCCCCCTGCCCTGGTGCATCCACGGGTGGTGATGAATTCAAAGGGTTTCTAGCAGGGCTTGCCCGAGCTGCAGGAATGACATTCCAAGCTTCTCTTTCTTTCTTTCTTTGCCAGACCTTTCACGTTATTCCTCTGTAGCTTTTTGGCTCCTGAATTTAAGGCACTGTCTAAAACTCTAATGCTGCTCACTGAATATACTTGTGGACGTTTCTGATCTCACTTTAATTGGGCATGCTTTAGGCTCCCATAAAATATTAACATCTGAGCCAATGAAAGGCAGAGCCCAAAGCTCAGATGGTTCTAAAATTAATCTAACCTTGTTTCTTGCTCACAGAAGCCATGAAAGATCAATTCCAAAAGAATTTCTTTTTTTTTTTTTTTTCAGCATCTGATAGCTCATTTTATCCGGGCAAAACACGCCTGTTTCATGACCTTCTGGACATGCTGTGGCACACACACATTGCTTGTAGAGTTGAAATAAGGACAGAGGAAAGCTTTTGATATCAAGATCATTTGGGGAGAGTTTGATTATTCCTTTGGTTGGTTTATTCTTGAGTGCACACACTGAACGATGGAATGGACTTGATGATCGGAAAGGTCTTTTCCAATCAAAACAACCCTCTGATTCCAATTTTCCTAATTGGTGCCTTTTACTGCTTTCATACTTTTTGCAAAGGAGAAAAATCAGTGCAGAATTTCTAAAGAGAAGCCCTGAGATCCTAGAAACTGGATGTAATTTTTGCTGTCCTGCAGTGATGGGAGCAAGCAGCAGCTTGTAGAGGAAGGTGGGTACAGATCCCAACCACTTCCAACATTCCAAGAGTTAGAGGTGCCTCGTGAGAACATGACCATTCCTAGAGCAGCCCCCACTGAAAGCAGAATTTGAAGAGGTCAGGAACTGATTCCCTGGATTTCAGCAATTTCTGAAGCAGGGATGCACAAGGTACTGAAAATTCTCACCATTCCCAAGAGTACCACCGTGTGGATCCTCTTTACCAACTGAGTAGCAGACACTGATGTTCTTTCTATTGGCTCAAAATGCATTCCCTGAGTTCCCCTCTAATTTTTAAAAGCAAGAATAAGAATATTTTGAAACAGAGATGCTCAGATTTAGAAAGCAAACAATAAAAAGTAAAAAAATAGTTTTCTTTTTCTGTTTGGTTTTTCTTTTTTTTGGACGTGGGCAAGAAGGAATTGCTTAGTAGGAAAGAGGACTTTTCCTAAAAAGAAAGGGAAATCAGTGGCTGAAAAATGGTAATGTGATAAGTTTTAACTGTAATAAGAAAGAGCACTTAGAGGAAATTAAAAATAACAATAAAAACATTACTGAAATATGGAAAAAAAGAGTTTCACTCTGGGAATAACACTCAAAATATGAAAACATTCCTCATGTAAACTTCTGTTAACTCCTGACACCTCTCTTGTCCTCCCATACCACAGAGAAACCCAAAATAAACAAGAAATTAAGTTCTGACCCCTCCAGAGACCTCACAAACTCCTCTGGAGGCTTTGCCACTGCTGTCTGGTGAACACAGAAAGTTCTCAGCTGCCTTTCTGATGGCTCCAGTGTCTAACCCCGAGACAGATAAGCTCAGAGCTGGGGAACTGAGGCCAAGGCAGGAATTTATGGGAAAGCATGCAGAGCAGATGGTGGAGGAATGAGAGAGGAAGGGAGCCACAGCTGAGAGAGAGTGAGTGTTGGGACTGTGTCAGATGGGAGGAGGAGGAAAATTGTGCTGATCTAGAAATGTATAGAGGAATTCTTCAATAATGGATTGGTAAATAAATAGGCAAAGCCATCTCTCACAGGTACTCCAAGGCTCCCACCTTCACCATATATGTGCAATTAACATTTTAATTCTTGCTACACCCCAACAGGCCTTGTGCTGATCCTGGTCCCTTCTTATGCAGTGCCCCCAAAACTCCCATTTCAAGTCAGAATCTATCCAGTTCTCCCTAAGTGGGTCCTTTAAATCACTTCTCCATTCAGCATACTGAACTCCCATCAGGATGCTTTGATTGAAGTTCAGTTCTCAAATAAATTTAATATGTATATATATATTCCAGGGGGAAAAAAATAACAAAAACAACACACCAAAAAGCAGCATGTCCTATAAAATAACTCCAAAGTGTATTTGCAATTATTGTTAGTGATGATGACCCTATTGTTAGGATTAAATGATCTTCTAGATCCCTTCCAACCCCTAACATTCTGTGATGAGTGAAAGTTTCCTTCACTTCTCAGTATACCTGTTGCACAGAATAATTGTTTTCACTTGTGTAAGGGAAGAACAATTTTTCTTGGTTTGGAAGTTTGGTTATTAGGCATCATTTTAGGTGCACACATCACAACCTGAACTGACAGTGAAAATACACAACCCTTAAAAAGAGAAGGAAAAATGACAAATAAATACGAGGCTCTTACTACTTTGATTTTTAGAAGTCTACTTGTCCATTTTCTATTTGCAGCAAACCTGTGGAACTGATTCCACTGAGATTCCTTTGAAAAGGTGCCCTAATTTTTAAGTGAGCAGCTGAAAAGTAGCAGCCAAGACAACCCTTCACCCCCAAAACACATGCCCCTTGGCACAGGTGGCAGCCACCTTGGAGAGCTCAATCCCCCCACCCCAAAAAATAAATCCTTGTGGTCCCCAGCAAGTAGTGATGCCCTAAAAAGCACAACCAGGTAGCTCTGGTTCCTGATGCCAAGATACATCCCACTCCCCTTTCTCACACTGCCCACCCCCAGCCCGGTGCCAAGTGGTGGGCATGAAGAGTCCAAATCTTGCTGCTGGCAACCAGAGGGCCAGGCAGAGATTCCCTCACACTGTTTCAGCCTCAATTCTCCTCAGCATACCCCAGCAGAAGCTAAAGGTATCTCAGCTGTCAATAACAGCAAAGGATCTGCTATTAAGCTTAAGATCAAAGTGACAGAAGCTGTCCTCATTTCCACCCTCTGGAGCCTGGTGGGGAGAGCAGGCCGCAGAGTAACACAGAATCATCTTGCAGGCTGAGATCTTGGGGAAAAAAAAAATAAAAATAAAAATAAATAGAAAAGCAGTTCTGGAAAGCACATTTGGGAAGGTCAGGAAGCAGGAGGTTGTGTCCTGAAAAGTCTGAAAGGATGTTTTCTCCAGGTTATTTGTCACCAGGCCTGGGAAGGGGGTTGACAGCCAGACTTGGGATGGGAAATTAGGTGCTCATAGACACAGATCAGGGTTACCTTTTTCAAGAGAGCTTTTAGACACCCAAATAGCTGCTTCAGATCTGCTGATTCCCAGGAGTATCCTGGGCTTTCCTTGTACCTCCTGACTTGAGTGCAAGTCATGTTCTTGGAGGTGAAAACAAGCAGTTTTCTATTATTATTTACTATTCTCATTACATTAAAACCATAAGAGGATCCTAAAATTAAAAGCAACCCCATTCCACTTGCCACACAGCAGTTGCTAAAACTTTTCAGAATCCAAGGGTTTCAAAAGGAAAAAAAGAAAATAAAAAGGGATGAGTTTGGGTAGCACAGCTTGAGTCTGAGGGGTAGAGCTGACAACATATTTATACCCCACGCAGGCAGAGATGACTGGATGGATGTTGTCACACACAAAAGGCCAGACACCATGTCATTCAGGACACCTGCCAGCTCCTCCTCATGATACAACATGATCTTCTGGGAATATTAGGGAGTACACCAGTGACTACTGGAACTGAAATTACCATTTACTCTCCAGTCCTAAGAAAATTATTTTTATATATATATATATATAAACCCACAGGTGTGTTTTAAAGGGTGAAAGCAGCGAGTGATGCTCATCAAAAAGCTGGAAGAGCTATTAGGACAGGTCTGGTTTTCAATGTTGTTTTCAAAATGTTAAGGTCTGAGCTCAAAACACTTGGAACAGAAATCTCCAGTGTCTGAAAGCAACGTTTCTCTTGCTCACTGCCCTGCAATTCCAGTGCTTCAGCACCCAGACAAAAGACAAATGTAAAAGTTCTTGAAAAATAGAAAAATAAAAATATTTTTGTACAAGTTTTTCAAGAAGAAAAACCACAAACAAAAAAATTTTAAAACCCACTACAATTAAAATCATCCAAAAAAACAAGAAAAATACAACAAAAAACCCCACAAACACCCTACATCACAATCCCTTATAAATATTAATGAAGCTTTAAAATGCCTAAAATATGAGTTTTCATTTTGGACACAGCTTTTGCTTCCTTTTTTTGTTTTCTTCAAGCCACTTTGCCCATTCCTCATAAAATATTGCAGTTTTCAACCCAAACACAGGCACCTTCTTGCCCATCTGGGTCTGTGCCAGCCCACTCACGGTCCAACAGGGGCATGGAGAAAAAGCAGTGGGGGGGTGGTGGTGAGGGGGGTGTTTCTTATGACTACCAAAGTCAAGATTTAAAGTGTTGGGTTGGTTTTTTTTTCTCAGGAAAAGCATCTCTGACAAATGCCCAAGAATTAAGAACAGGGGGTGGAAATAGTTTTCTATTCAATATATTTTTATTTCAGATTCAAAAGCATGCTGATGAATTACCTGCCTGGGCTTTTATTGTTGTTGTCATCATTTTAATCAGCTTATAACTACAAAAGTGGCTGTGCTTTATATTTATTTACCCCTTCTGACAGTGCTTTACAGGCCAATTGCTTAAAGCAGGAGAAAAATCAGTGTTTTGGGTTTTTTCTAATCAAATTTTTGTTGGTAAATGATCAACAGACTAAGTTGAGTAAAAAGCAGAGAGCCTTTTTTTCAAGCCATCTCTTTAGAAAGCAACATACCTTACACTTTCCAAGTGGAGAGAGTTTAATAATTTATTTCCCAGGGGAGTTTTATGACCCTGGGGATAACAAATTTAGCTGTCTAATTATTAACAGTGCTTCAGTATAGGAATGGATGGTTTTTTTCTAGTATTCCTGTCAGTATCCTCATCAGCACATCATGGATAAGATTTAACACACTCAGTGGGGCAGATCTCTGCTAAAAAGCACTACCTGAGGTGGCTGCAGCACTTCATAGGAGCCCTAACACAGTAACAGCAATAATCATCCTTTTTTTTCTCTACCCATCTGAGTTACAGGCCAAGCAGTACATACAGGTCACAACAGCAGCACTGAGCTGCTTTACACTATTAATGCCAAATTCTCTCCTAGTGTATTTTTCAGGGGGTTTCTAACTTTTGCTAAAGGGACCAGATTGTTAAAACTCACTGAGCCAACGTTGATTGGCGAGCAAATAACCAAGGGTCAGAGAGGTTTAAAGAAAAAAGAAGAGCCAGCAAAAAAACAACAAACAGACTTTTGCCATTATTGAGCCAGTCTGACATTTAACAGTTAACATTATAATCATTCCTATGTCCAAAATCACAGCTCATGTTAAATAAGAAAGCATCCAGCATTACAAGCTCCCAAGTACCCTGCCTTGAAAAATCTCCACATGTCTCAGCAAGATGAGTAATTGTCCATCAGCCTATGGTTCATTAGGGATCAGAAATCAATTGAGGAGGAGGGTTCAGCATAGCAGGTTACACAAACCTTGCCCGAGCTGGATTCCTGATGAATAGAGCAATTGGGAAAGAGAAACTTTTATCTGATGGCTCCAAGGTAGTTAGGCTACTGACAACAATGTAGTGTAAGGCTAATTGGGCTGGTAAGGAACAGAGGTAGAGGACAGGGTCCATGTGGAGAATCAAATGCTCCTTTGGAGCTCTGAGGCCAGCAGAAAGCTTGTCTGGGAGGATGACCTACTGGATAAATGAAAGGCTGACAAAAATTAACCAACTAGAGAAATGCTCCTTAGAGCAGGGGGAAAAAAAAAAAAAAGCCAACAAAACACAAAAAGCAAAGAGAAATGTTTTCTAGATGTGGTTAAAAGTGTGCTGCTGAACATAGGCTGCTTTCAGCTTGGATTTTATCACCTATTAAAATCAACATTCTTTTGGCTGAATCCTGTCTCTCCACGGATGATTCCTCCTCTCACATTCTCCCTCCACAGCATCACTCTTTTGGAAAGGTACCAAATCATCAAAACCAGTAAGATTTCTCTTCCAGCAATCACAGCTCCTTCCCATCACCTCCTTATAAGCAAACTCTTTCCATAGTCATCTGAAGGCCTGAGAACAGTTCAGCATCCATTTTACTGCTGTTACATACAAACAGTGTCACAAAACAGGTAAATATTCTAAATATGCAACATTTTGGGGAGAGCAGTGCTCCTCAGCAACAGATGAGCTCTCTTCCTGGTGCCCAAATCCTTGATTTTTCCTCTTCCAGCAGAATGGAGAGGGAAGAACTAATGTGTCTCCATGCTCAGGATGGCAGGGATTTAATTTTTTAGTGCCCTGCATGTGCTTGCAGAAAATTCTTCCAGTGGGATGAAGAAACACAGCAAACATTTGCCTGCACGAGGAGGATGAACCTCAGAGGACATCAGGGTATTTCTAGTTCAACTACTGCTGTGGACACCAGGAGACCTTCAGGGGACCTGCTTTTCCACCACTGTGTTGGCATGGCTGTGGAGCAATGAGCCCATCCTCTTGCTACCTCCACACAACACTCCAAGCTATGAGAAAAATTACTTTAGTCATACAAAAGAACTTTCTACAACCTTATTTGCAAGACTGAGCCTATAGATTGTTGCCAAAAATACTGGAATACTCACAAAGCCTCTCCCTGACTCCAGCAAGCTCTGGAACTGGCTTTAAAATGGGCTGGATCTTTACAGCCCAAGCATGTGCAAGAGTAATAGGGTTTCTAAAACCTGGTGTAGATAGCTGTGATGTAAATAAATAAATAAATAAAAATGAATCACATACACTGTCCTTACTCAGATTTTTCTTTTCTTGGTCTTCAGTAGTAAAAAATAAATAAATATCTAGATCTAAAAGCACCAGGAGTGCTACTGTTACTTGTTCTTTTTATTTCCTCTTTACAGAGAAGACATTTCTGGTTTCTGTAAGTTGTCTTTGAAGTGAATCTCTGTCAAGACATGACTACGAGGGGGTGGAATGTTCACTTCAGCACAGCTCAAATCTAGAGCTAGACAAAGACATTCCTGGTATTTAACTTTATTTAACTCTTTTTTGTTGTGTTTTTTTTCAAGTCGTTGTTTTGAAACTTCCATTTTTATGTGAAGCTTCATGACATCCTGAGTCAAAGCAATAAATACAGCACATTTTCTGGGTCATAGCACTCCCATCCCCTTGAAGAAATGATGCCAAATAGTTATGTCTGTATTCACTCAAAAGAAGGCTTCCTCTCAAAATGCATGACATCTTCTATGATTTACATCATGTTATGTTGTGGATTTAGGTTAATGACTTCTCGTGCTTCTGTGAACCATTCCAACTACCGTGGCCCAGGATTATTATTTTATATCAAATATAAATAGACCATATTGCTGCAGTGGGTGGTTTATTTAACACATGGATTTCCACATGGGTCCAGAATGAGGGGTGGGGCCAATGTGTAATGAGCTCCTTCTTCCTGGGTAAAAACAAATGTACTATGCTGCTCTTCAGAACTAACTGATCTATTTATAGATTAAAACTATTATTAAATATTATATTAGTAAATATTTTCATCATTTCATTCAGGAGGTTCTCTTTAGAACCCGTGTGTTGTTTGGTTGGTTTTTTTTACTGAAGTGCTTAATTTCAAACAAAATGGCAACTGTAAGAGTAACAGTTGAGAGAATTTATCTCTCTTTTGCAGCCCCCTTTGAATGAAATTAAGGATAGGGATAATATTTGGTTAACTGAAAGACTAGTAAACAACCTGATCACAGTGGTGTCAAAGGCATCCTCAAGGTAACTTCATTTGAGCAGTCATTCTATGAAACCCTTTGTGGATAAAGTCTTTGTATATGATGCATTTAGCTACTATAGAGTAGTCTATATCATCAGCTAAAATCAGAGAAAAGTTTGGGAGTCACTAATGAGCAGCAAAGAGGTGGCATCTCAATGATGTAAAATAAGGCCAGGAGTTGTTGGAAAAAGGATAGAGAATATAAACATAATTTAGCATAAACATCAGTCAGGGCACTTGTTAAATGTGCTGTGTGCTTCTCTGGAATATTGAAATCACAGCTTTCTGAGCACTCTAACCTTGAAAGTATGTAACAGGCAGAGAAACAGAACTAAGGGCAGAGAGAATAATCAGAGCTGAGACTCACTTGTCAAACAGAAAGAAAACATAGGTCAGCACTGGGAGGATTGGAGAAGAATATGATCAAGTTGGACTGAAATGTGTACAGTGCAGGGAGCTATCATAAAAAACTCAAACAAACCAGCATCCAACAGCAACCCAAGAGCATCTAATAAATCAAGACATTAGCAACAAGCAGGTATCAAATCTAAAGCTAACAAATTCAACTACTTCAGAGAGTGCCTGAGTTGTGGAACTCATCAGGAAGATGCGGAGGTCAAAACACAAGTTTTAAACAGGATTATTTTCTGGAGTATCTACCCCATAAGCAACAGTTAAGTAACCACCACACAATGATCCAGTGATAACCACCTCACCTCCTCATTCACTGATGGGATCAGTGAGGATATAGAAACTTGGAATGGCTTGGGTTGGAAGTGACCTCCAAAGGGCATCTAGTCCAACCCCCTGCAATAATCAAGGACATCTCTTCTTAACTAGGTCAGGCTCCTCAGAGCCTCCTCAAACCAAAGAGACTCCGTCTCTGGGATATTCCTTCACTTTTCCATAACTATTGTTACTGTTGTGAAAGTTTTCATGCTTTTCTGAGTCCTTTTTGTCACAGATGATTCTAATTCACCATAGGAATATGGATCCAGGCCCTGACCCCTCTGAACAATGATTGGGTGATTTCTCCAAGTTACTCTTCAGCAAAACAAAACTTACTGGGATCAATCCAGAGGTAATTCAGTGAAATTTGATGGACTGTGATATGTAGGAGGTCGGACTCCATGATCTCATCATTCCCTTTGGCTTTCAACTTGATGAATCATACTTGAGGTGGAATTGGGAGTCATCTAATGGGAGTGGACATCGAAGCAACACCCCTGGTGCTTAGAGGAACAGAGAAAGCTCACAACATTTGGCCTGAGGAGGAAGAACCCAATTAAGAAGGCCTCTTATGAGCGGGGAAAAAACTGCCAGAAAAGGATTAAAGGGAGAGGTGCAGGTCTTGGTGATTTGGCACGAAAACGCTGAGGCCTAAGAGGAGAGAGAAACCAACAAGGCCAAAGTCACGTTTGACCTCAAGCGTTTTGGGCAAGAGCAGTTTTTTCCTATTCTCTGCATTCCTTGATCCTTGCTGGGGAACAAACCCACTGCCAGCAACTACAGGCACAATCTGGAAGTTGGGGTTACTGGTTCTCCTTTCTTTCTGTGCCTCATTCCCNAGCAAGAAACCCTTCCTGCCTGCATTTAGAATAAAAAGAATAGTGTGGCAAATTGTATTCCAAATGTTTAACTTCTCATGAAACAGGTGAAAAGTTATTAGATGCTGGTGAGGTTTTTTTTAAATAGGATCTTTATTCTTAGCTTAAGGGNGTGGCTCTGGCTTTGGAACGGGTTACGTGTGTGGAGAGTCGCTGTGATCTCCACACCACAGCCTCCTAAAAGTTCTGTTCAGAGCACCCTTGAGGTTTGTTCTTTTCCTAACTCAACACTGATAGTCTGTCAATTCATCTGGAGATCTTCCAGCCCCACGATGAAAAGGAACATTCATAATAAAAACAAAAAAAACCCCAAAAACATTCCAGCACTGGCTTCTTAATGCAACTACCCACGACACGGCGAAAAAACTGGATTTAAAGGCTGAAAATAACCATGTAGCTATTAGATACAAAAACTTAAAATACAAATTAACATGTTAACAACAAGAGTTTCATTTGCTGCTCTGCATTGTGAAGTTTTAGATCTAAGACCCATAGACGATGTACAGAAATAAGCTGCTTGACATGCAGGTCCCTTCCAGCTGCTGGACTGAGTAGCACAAGTTATAACTTCCCTCCTGGAACTGTCTCCATAGGAAAATGCAGATCCAATCTGATCGAATCTCCAAGGCCCTTTGCATGGAGAATCAATCGTCTGCAGAGGGCAGGGTTTGAAGATGTGAAGTGGGGTCTAAGCACTGCTTAGTCCTTGTGCATGCACACAAGTGAATACCACCCACGAGGAAAAATATGCCATGGAAATAATATTCATAAATAACTATGAATAACAAAGACATTTGAAAATGTCATGATCTTCTTCACATATTTCCTAAATAGAAAATGCAGTAGAAATGCAAGGAGAGCATTATTAATTACAAGTTCTTTGCTCAGCCCTCCCCAGCAGCAGCAGCCTGGCAGATGTCTGGGCAAAATAAAGATAAATACGGTTGAGTTCCAACCACTTCTGAAAATTTTAGGGTGAGATTCGCAGGCTTTTTGGATCTTGGGACTTTGCAGTTTGTTTACTAGCTTAAAAAATTCTAAAAGAGGAAAAAAAGAAGTAACATATAAATATAATTATTTCCCCCTGTGAATACAAGCCTTTCTTTTCAGTTTGCATGCTTATTCAGATCAAAATATAATGTTTGAGACATTTTCCTTCTGCTGAGCATACCACTGTCAGAAGAACTTTGCACACAGTTTATAGTTATTGTATGGAAAGTGTGCTTTGTACCAGAGATAAAAAGTTATAGTCCTTTTATTGATTGAGTGGCTGTGAAACTATTTGTATTAAAAAAAAAAAATATATTAAAAATCCACAGGGCTCTGACCTACACAACCAATTTTTGATTGCCTATAATGTAGGAGATTGTTCAGCTATGAAGATATGGTTGGTGAATTAGTAGGGTGTGACTAAATAAAAGTATTTTCATTTAACAGATCATTATACTATACTATTCTTTTTTTTTTGGTTGCTTGTTTTTCTAAGGTCGTGAATGGGCATCTAAGTTTGTCCAAACCCCATGACACGGTCTCGGAACATCTTAAACCATGTAGCTTGGGCTTGGCATCTTAATCATTGAAAGAAATCTGTGGTACATCATGATTCCTGGAGACTGAGGCATGTGCTCTTGCTTGTGTCCTGATGGATCACACGTGCATGTTGTGTTCCTTGCATTGTTTTTTACAATAAGCACAGAAACTTGCTCCTTGGTGCCATCTGGCCCATTGATGAGGATGGCTGGGTGGGTTGGTTTGCCAGATACTATTTTGTGACTTCACAAGCATGTACTGACAGGACTGCTCTTGATCAGAAAACAGGATCAGTTCCCCCATCATACAATTAACCTTCTTGGCTGTATGTACTAATTACAGAACATAAT
>VYZU01005894.1:128561-154209 GCA_013401355.1 Ceyx cyanopectus
CACTCAAGTCTGAACTATAAAGGTATCCTGTTGCTGAAGCAGCTCAATGAGTAATGGAGGAGTATTTTCCTCTTGGGAATTACAGTAGTTGGAAGGGTTTGTTTGAATGTAACTTTAAGTTAAAGAAAAAAATAGAGGAAGAAAAAGAAAAATAAAGGATTAATGCTTCAGCAGGTTGAAGGGGAAAATTATTTTCTCCATTAGTCTTGCTACGAGCCATCCTGAGCAGGAGGTACTACTGTAATAAGTCAAAGTACTACAAGTAAAATAATGTTCTTACACGTAGTTTCAGGCTATTTTATGGCAAAATATAGTGGGCTTTTTAATTTCAAGATGCAGAAGAAAAAAAAAAAACAACAAAAGTTTGGGATTCCAGAGTCAGAGCAGATTTACACTTTGCTTCCACGGAACAGATTTTTATGGGGGGGTTGTTTTGGTTTTTCAACTGCAATTGGAGAAGTTGTTTAAGTTATTTGGATTAAACGGTTCGAAAGGCAAACGCAATAGATGTGCAATAGAAGAATGAACTATTTTATCTCCTTTTTTTTTCATCTAGAACTTTCAAAAGGCTTCCAAATTAGGCAACTGCATCATTAAGCTTCTGACATTTGTCCAGTTCAAACTATTGACTCATACTTTCATTTCTTCCCCCTCAAATTACTACAGTGCCACAGCTGATCTAACTATATTTTCCATTTCTTATAAATAGCCACAAGAAAAGTATTAATTATCCTTGTACGATTTAATGCACCAACTGCCTTAACCTTTCAGGTTTCCTTAAACGCCAGCATAACAAGGCATATCCATGGCAGCAAATGTGATTTATGACAGGAATCTTTAATTTCTGTTTTTAAATATGTTACCCACCGATCTGCATACATTTAAATTCGCCTGCAACACTTTTCTCTGTCTCCAGGCTGTTGTTTAATATTCAAGGATGATTTTTGTCCACATACATTTTGGTCTATGTCACCTCAGATTAAATTATTACTGTTTGCAGCCTTTTTGGAGCAGGCCTCAGGCCCTTATTTACAAGAATCAATGAAACAGTAATGAAAATCCATTTTTCATACTATCAGCTCTGGCCTGCTTTTATTTAGTTAGCTGTGTCTAAGCAAGCAATTCATTTTGTGCAAATGTCACGTTGAGAGAAAAAAGGACGAGCCACTAAAGGGTTAATCTTGAAATAAGGCCCCCCCCCCGCTTTTGCCAACACACCCCCTTCCCCAGCCAGCAAAGCACATCTGTAATGGTAAAATTAAAAAAATATTTTCTTAATGTATGCAAAGTAATGTATATTGACACATAAGCAAGGCTTTTCATGATGAATATTGAAATATATATGCAAAGCACAGGAAACGTGTAACATGTTATAGATCTTTCAGTGTACATTTAGAGGAAATGAGCCATTTATATTCCACAATTTAGTGAATACCTACTGTTTATTGGTACAGAGCACATAGGAGTATATTTGTCTTAGTAATTTATTTAGGTAAATATATTTATTCTTCTAGGGGTTCTTGTGCTTTTTCTGGTTCTATAGCGCTAGACATAAATATTTAACAATGCATTGTCTCCAATGTTATTCATGTAATTTATCAGGGGAAACACTGGAGCTGTAATAACTTTGAAGCCTGCACCTTCACTTAAACCTGAGATTGATTTAAAAGGTGGGAAGCCGGGGATGTTTCTCCACAGGCAGGAAGAACGGGGAGCATGGAGCATCACAGCAGCTTGGAGAGAGGTGGAAGGTTCCCTGCTCTGCTCTGGGCTGGCTTCTCTAACCCCCCCACAGTACAAAGAGTTGTGAATAAGGTGGAGTTTGGTTTTGGTTGTTTTCTCTGAAATCACAGAATCATTCAGGTTGGAAAAGCCCCTTGGAATCACCCAGTCCAACTATAAACCTGACTCTACAAAGTTCACCCCAAACCATGTCCTTCAAACCACGTCCAAACGACCCTTAAACACCCGCAGGGCTGTAGACTCAACACTCTCCCTGTGCCAGGCTCTGGATACTCTTTCTGGGAACAATTTTTCCCTAATATCCAGTCTAAACCTCCCTGGTGCAGCTGGAATCCATCCCCTCTTGTTCTATCACCTGTAAGCAGAGCCCAGCACCAGCCTCTCTACAATGTCCTGTCAGATAACTGTAGAGTGATGAGGGCTCCCCTCAGCCTCCTCTTCCTCACACCAAACAAACCCAGCTCCTTCAATCTCTCTTCATCACATATGTTCTCCAGGGTCTAATATAACTATAATAAATATAATAAATTACTCTTGTTGCACATCATTTCTCTCTGAAGCCTCCCTTGTTTTCATGCTGCTGAGGTCCCTCTCACGCTCCCTTTGCTGGGACTTCTTCCCACCTTTTGACTTCTTCCCTCCATCAGCAACCCTCCAAAGGTCTCCTGAACTCCCTCCTGCATTCATGAGACACCCCAGGAACCTCATGTGGATGGTTCCAGCAAAGGGTATTTTTTTCCCCTCAGTCAACTAATTCCTGAAGGCTTTAGGCAGCCAGTTTCCAGGCACTTCAAGATAAATATTCCCTTCCTTAATCACTGATGCTGAACATAGACTTCATGAGTGGGCCTGCTAGCACCTATTAGCATCCCCTGCCTCAGCGTGTGATCCTCAACTCCTCGGTGAACATTTTCACACCACCCAGAGAGCATTTTGCTACTGACTTGGAGGTGATAAGGATACTAACTGATTAGCTCTCCTCTTGGCTCTGCTTTCTCCATGTCTATAACTCCCACCCTGGCAACTCAAGGGGGTTTGGAGTCGTTTCTTCCTCATCTCCTGGCACTGCTGCTGCCTTTTTGGGTCTGGAAATACAGGAATATTTCCTTTCAGAGGATGCACTGAGTACTTAAGCACTCATCAATACCTCTTTTCTGCAAGGCAATGCATACAGGGTTTATTTTTCCCCTCCACCAGTTGCACAGCCCACCCATGGGACAGGAGGACCCCAGCAAGCAGACAATGTTCAGCTGAAGGACAGGAGAAGGGTCATGTTATCCTGTCAGCAGCTTGGCACCAAGCAAACGTTCAACACGTGATGTTAGGAGGCACAAGTGGGAAAAAAAAATAATGCAAGGGAGATTTGCAAGGCAAAAAGAAAAGGCTCTTAAGAAATAATTATTCATGGCATAATCTTGAAAATGCAACACTTATCACTAGACAGGCAACTGGCCTGTGCTTCCAAAACCAGAGATTAAACTACAAACAAACCACCCTGTAACTCAGGATTGATTTAGAGGGTAAAGAGAGAGAGAAAACAGCAGCTCTCTGAAGAAAATAGTGCAGGAACTGGGTCAGTTAAACTTTGGGCAGAGACCTGATGTCCCCAAAGACTGAAAAAGGTAGGGAAGTGTAAGGTAGCTCTATATGGAAAAAAATTATGGTCAACAGACCCTTTTCCCTGAATCATTGTGTAACTACAGGCAAAGAGGCTCAAACCCCTTCTTATTCACAGAAGCAAAACAAGATCAAAAGGGCACATCGATAATTGGTGGCAAGTTTTGTCACATGGCAGGAAAAAAGATGGGAATTTCAGCCTATAGCCATGGGAAGATGGGATTCGTGCACGTCGAGCACGTGGCCACACCACCACTGGAGCCATTAGATTTTCTCTCCGAAACCCAAATCCCAAACTCCAAAAAGCAGGGAAACATCACTGCTGATGGATGAAGCTGGTTTTCCAGTTCTAAAGATCAGGAGATGAACGTGCAGCCAGTTGGCAGGTACCTTTACCTGAACAGAGCTTTTCTATTTGGGTATTTCTGATCACATCTAATTTCAAAAAGAAGGAAAATCAGTTCTCATGCTGAAATCTTCACCTCTGAAAAACTCAAGTTTAAGGACATGAGAACAGGTTCAGATGGTTCAGATAATTCCATTCCATTTAGATAACAACAGAATATTCTCTGTCACTTCAAACATTCTAACCCTATTTCTTCTTAAAATATAACAAAAATTAACACAAAAGTGACTTCAAGTAGAATATTTCCAATCTTTTACAAATCCATTTCCACTGTTTCAGTCCAAGAGAAATTGGAAGTAAACTGTGGGATTCTGGGGGGGCATTCTGCATTTCATTTTCATATTGTTATATTCACTTTAGAGTTTGCTTGCTACCTCTTTTCTGTACATCCTTAAGGATGAGGTTAGAATCACAATTTATTCCCTTCCAGCCTATGTTTATGTTTTATCCTCCTCGTGTTTTGTGAATGGTGATGAAAGCTCCATATGCATTCGTATTTGTAGCAGGAATATTTTACTGTGTACACCCATGTACACACTGGGAAGAGCCACTGCCTGTCAAAACCAGGGGAACTAAACTCTTGCTACAAACACTAACTCCCTGCTGGGAGCTGGGAGCCAAAAGAGGTCAAGCAACTCATTACAGTCAAACAAAATATTCCAGAGAATTGATTTTTTTTTTTTTCACATAACAAACACGTAAACTGTTGAAAACAGAAAAGGAACTAAACCCAACATAATACAAATATGGAAAGGGGGGAAAAAAACCCTCGTGTTAATAGGGTAATTTAGAATGTGTCACAGAAAAAAAAAAAAAAGACAGTTTTAATACTGGAATTCTTAGAAATATCTGAATATTAAGAAAAAGCAGTAGATGGATGATGGGGAAGGGTAACTACTGATGAAGCATCAAGTGAATTTGCAAGGAGAGGGGATCTCACTGAGCCTCTAGGCAAGAGGATCACCACCAACACAAGTCCAAGGAAAGCTACAGGAGCTTTGAAGAGCTCCATCTGGTCACCAGAGTGGAGACATGAGTCACAGACATGACAAAAAAAGTTTTAATTTCATCTTCAACCCAATATTCACATCTCGAGATGAGCTACAGTGGTCTGAGGTCCTGACTTGCTCATTTCCAACTGTACAACCCCCAAACTGATGCCTTCTGCAGCTATTCCTCCTCATCCTTCTGACTGCAAAGCTTTGGCAGAAATAAATCTGTCCCCAGACAAGAAAATATGATGCCACATGTCTATGAAAACAAACAAAAAAAATCAACCTGAAGTCTATACATAGTTATTATATTTCATGAAGAATCCCATTTTGGGTTTGTTGTGTTTTTTTTTCCCTAAGGAATTTTTTTATAGGCAAAAAACAAACAACAAAAAAAAAGATGAAGTAAGAGCCTCAGAAACCAAGGGATTTGAATTTGCAGTCCCATTAACAACAAAGAAAGTGGAAGTCCAGACTTTTCAGTCACTTTGATGCTCCCTAATTCCCCTGATCTGGTATTGCTCTAGAAACTTGCTCAGAAGTTCAGTTTCTTCAAGTCCTCCTTAATAAAAACCCCTTCTAAGCAACAAAAGGAAACAAAATCCTGTCCTTTATGTCACCAGCAACAAAGTGTGGACGTCAAATACTGACCATCAGTGAAAAACCATCCACTAAAAACTGAATAAAGCCAAATCTAGAACCACTATGGGAAAATATCATTGGGATGCTGAAAAAAAAACCACAACAGACAATCAAAACAAAAAAGAAATCCACAAAAAAAACCCAAAACAAATGAAAAATACAGTAAATAGTAGGATAAATTATTCTGTGAATATTAACTATTTCAGATAAAAATATTTACATTCTTTTCCTATGAAAACAGGTCTTTAGAAGTGGGATGGGCATATTCTGCACAAAAAAAAAAAAAATGCAACGTGGTGCCTACAGTGCAGAAGAAAAAAGTCCTGTCCTGCTGAAGCTGGAGAAGTGAGAGCATGAAACAAATCTGGGATTCTGTGAGTTCCTCACTCTATGCTGCCCATCAGAGTTTGCTGATGGTTGTGCAGAGTGTACAACTAACTGGTCAGTGAAGGAATCTGTCTCCAGCCAGGTCAAGTGCCTTCCTTTTTAGCCTGAATCAGGGATATTTATTGTCAGCAACACCACAGAGCATCATGTCCTTCCTCTGCCTGGGAAAGCCTGAAGATCCCCACAGCTTTCAGCTACAAACCAGCACTGAAGCACCATTTGTGTTTTCTGATGCTCAGAGGCAGCTGAACATCTGGCCAGCCATTTCTTTGCCCATTTTCATAAAGACCTCTGAGCCAGTGCAATTTAGAAAGGCAAATGATAACCAGCATTTTGCTGGGAGTTATCAGAAGTCCTTGTCAAGGAGCAAAGAAGTGAGTGCACCCAGGCTGATGTTTCAGACACAGCATCTCCATCCTTGTTGTGCCAGAAGCATCAGAGGACATCCACTGGTTCACAAATCAGTGAAAACCAGACAACAAGAACACCCTTAATTTATTCTGCACACTCCCTTGCCTGGTAAGCTGGAGTCCATAGGTGTAGATGCAAAGATTTCTTGGTGAGGACTGAAGGCTTTGGGACAAAACCATTCTTCAGAGCAACCAAACAAGTTGTGAGCCTGCAAAAGCAGCTTTCCAGGTTTTGGTACTTGAGCAGAGCTCCCTTTTCACCCTCTTAACCAAGCAAGGTGAGGCTTAAAAAGAGAATTATCATAGCCTGCACAAACTCTCTTCATTATCTTCTCAGATGCCCAGCTGTCCTCACCCCTACTAGAAAGTTGGAAGGCTCCTCAGTCTAATGAGCATGAAAATCTCAGGAGTATTTCCGTGTTCTTACAGAATTCACTCCTCCTTTAATCCTGGTGCCTCATTAGTTACTTCTGTAAAGCAGAGCCCAAAGGATGGGGCTTTAGGAACACGAGGGTGAGCTCAAGGAGCACTAAGTTTGGAGCACATGGTGTCCTTGTCACCAGAGACATCAGCAGGACACTGGTTACACAAAATCAAACATTATTCTGTATATATCTTTAAACAGACCCCAACAGCACTCAAGAGGTGAACTGGATTCCCCCAGTACATCAGTGCAGCTCCCATTAGTTTTAATGGGAATGAGCACGAGCAGTTGGCCTCTCACAGCAGGAACAGGCACCTTGAAATACCCATTATGCTCAAAATTCGTTTTTAACTTGTTTTGTTGATTTTAAAATAGAGCTCATCACGTGGTTATCCTCATCTCAGACCTGAAGGCAAAAGCCTCTTGTATGAAATGGATACATAAGCTCTGTTAGAAAAAAAAAAAAAAGTGACTTCATCCTGGCTTTTATAGGCCCACTAGATTCAAAGGAATAGCCCCTGGAAATAGTAACTGCTGTGATATGCTTATGGCTCCATTTACAGACTTTCTTATAGGTTCATAAATGGAGACTAGGAGGAGGAGGAGGGAAAGGAATAAAATTTAATAACTGAATAAAAATGTAAATAAAGATTTGCCTAAAATTACTTGTCCAAGAAATAATTCTCCCTCCCCCTTAAGCTAATACTTTGATAAGCTCTGAACAGTGATCCTGATTTGGAGCGTGACCTTTGAAAATGCTCTCCAGCTTGATTAAAGATGTATTAAATTTGTTTAAATAAACCTCGTTGTAATGGCACATCATTTGTAAGAAGCTATTAGGGGGCTGGAAACTGTGCTGCTGTATTTGCATGAAAATGTGCCCTGCTCGAATTGAGGATCTCTCCTGAATTAACTGCAAAGGAAAAATGACACTTTCATAATTTTTTTTGACAAAAGGGAGGGAAAAAAAAACCCAACCCCACAACAACTTGCAAAACTTTATGCTAAGCTGGGTGAGAAAGGAGCTAACTGCATATCAAAAACAGGGCTGTGTACACCACACTCCTCCCTCAGCCATTCTCCCCTCTTTTTTGTCCAGGTTTGCTCGACTTAAATTTATTTTTTTTTACCTGCTTTCCCATTTTTTACCTCTGAAAAATGTCTTTGTAAAGAGAAAAAAAAAAAGACAGTAATAAAATGTTTTATAGTGTGTTTTTCCAGACGACTGAAAAACAATCCTGTTAAAGAAGAAAAAACAACAAACTAAACACACACCAAAAAAAAAAAAAAAAAGGAAACCAACAAATCAGTAATAACATATTAAGAGATGGGTTGATTATTATCTTTAAAAAAAACAACTTTCTCCCTTCGTTGGGGTTTCAGGCAGATTTTGCAGCAGATCAGGAAAGGGAAAACATAACACAGGAGATGATGGAATTTATGTGATTAGGCAGAAAGGTGGATGAATAGACAGATAGATCCCATTCCTGCTTGAAGCATATAGATTGCCAAATGTACTTTAATTTCTTCCAATAGCTCCCAACTGAGTAACTGCTCCGTTAATGAAAAACTCTCTCTCCCTTAAATCAAATTTTAAATTAAAACCTTTCCCATTTCCCAGCTCAAGCCAGGACTCCAGGATATGTATTTGTACTCAGGGGCCTGGAGTTTTTCTTTGTGCTCCCCACCACCTATTCCACCGGAGCCCTCTACAACCATCCAGGTACTTAAATAATCCCTGTGTCTTCTCAGTTCCAGCAGCAGAAGGCAACTCAGCATCTGCCCATGATGCCACCAGTGCCCAGGGAGCCTCTGCTCACTCTCCAGCCTCCACCCCAAGGACTTCTTCTGAAGGGACACGTTACAGACTTTCCTTTTCCCACTTCTCCTTGCTGTTTCACGTCTTGTTCTCAATGCTCCTGCCAAACCCACGAGGCAAAGAACGTGCAAAGCCACGTGGCTCTCAGTAAATCCCAAGAGTCAGCAGCCCCGAGTGATGCAACAGGACAGGGGCAGTTTGCAGAACAGAGAACATCCCTTTGAACGTGGAATGATAATCCAAGAAGGAGATTTTGAGCAATTGGATTATTTTGACTGTCCACCAGTTAAAAAAAAAAAATCTATCAACAATGAAAACTTGGCTAAATCTAGGAGTTTGTTCATTGTTAATATTGAGCACATGAAGCCACGTGCCTGGTCCCAGTCACGGAGTGTGCTGGGACACTGAGAGTCTGGATTCTGGTCCACAGGAACTCCTGCAATTCCCTCAAATCCTTTAGTGTGTGTGTGTGTGTATGTGTAAAAGCTTTACCAAGTGAATACAGAACTAGAGAAAGGTAAAATATTAGGAACAAAACCTGCCAAGCCAGATTACAGCAACAATCAAATAGTCCAGTTACTCTGAAAGACACCAAATGCCTTGAAAACAGAGAAAAATTCACCTTTATCGGGTGCCATTAAAATAATACATCCAGACTTCTCTCACTCCATAGACAATTATGGTTCTGAACATCTACTAGCTGAGTTTCCCAGGCCAGTTCTAGGCCTGGTATTATTTTTCCTTCCATTTATCAGAAGAAAGTAGAGAAGAATCAACTATATCATGTTTAGATTTACTTCTGCCACATTCCTTTACGTTTCTTTTCCCCACCAAGCTGTCTTGACCTTCCAAACCTATCTGGATGTTACTGAGCTCGTCAGACCTCTGTTGTAAACAAGGCTGGTCCTCATGGGTGAAGCAACAAAGAGCTGGAAAGACCCAAAATCTATTGCAGCTCCAAGTACAAAGGTCATTCTTCTACCTAGTAAAGCCCCAGCCAATATTTTTCCACTTTCCCATCCCACATTTCCCTGTACAATTTGCTAAGAATTAGGAAAAAAAAAAATTAGGAAAAGTCAAGCTCCTTTTAGTGACTTTTTTAGGTTATTCAGTCTTTTTTTATTAACTGAACACCAGTGCAGGACAAAATACATGGATATTTCAGGAGGCAGGATTCGGCCCTATCTGATGAGTACCCAAATTTTCAGGACACAGTCAGCCTCCCAAAGCCTGAATTGTTACAGGAGTCATGGGGTTTTCTGGCATCACATTAGCAGTATGGAGACCCAAACCAAAGCAACCAAAAAAAACCCCACCAGAAACCAACCAAATGCTGCTGGCAGACAGAGAAGCCCAGTTTACTCCAAGTCTGTGCCATCTTCCCTTGTTAAAGAAGCACATTTTCTTCTTCTGACATGTTCTCTCATCTCTTTTGGGTTTTAATTTACCATTCTAAATTGAGAAACTAGAGCAGGTGGAAGCAACCCAGCTCCAGGCTAATTGGTTCATCAGGCACGTTGTGATAATTTCCATTCTGGATTTGGATGAGGTCAGGATGGAGACTGCCTTGGTCAGAGGCTCTAATGATCTGCTTATTAACTCTGGTGCAGGGTCCTTGACTGTACTCATGTTATTAGAGATTGCAGCTGCCTTCAGTTCTCTGAACCATGGAGTTTTATTGGACTGGCTAATGCTCTGTGCTTGGATTCTGACCTATCTGGCGCCAGGATTTCATCTGTTCCTTGAACCTACCTCCAGCCAGACTGAAATTCTCTTAGTTATTCCACTGGCTTTTATTCCACTTCCACCAGTATTCATTAAATACTGTGTGTTCTCAGCACAGTGGGTTTTTTTCTTCACTGAACAGGTAATCCATTTCTCATGTTTCCATCAAAATCTGATAAGGCAAGCTTCTAATTTTCAAATTATTTTCAATTTAGGTTCAGAAAATTATTAGGGCCTGACCAACTAAAAAAAATAATGGATCATTAATAAGAAGAAAGTAAAAATATAATTAGGACAAGGAGAAATAATCCTTATCTGTGCTGCAACAGCAGGTATCTTGCTATTGGGATATTTTAGCCAATCTGGAATCCTCTTCACAGAACCATAGAAAGGACCTTAAGAATCAATTAGTCCAACTTTTTAAGGTAAATTATACATATATATATATATACACATATATATATAGTTGAAATAAGATGGCCCAGCACCCTGTCAAGCTGAGTCTTACAACTGTCCAGTGTAGGAGAAACCACCACTTGCCTTGGGAAAGGATTCAATATCTACTTATTCTCCTCTTGCCTTGCAATCTGAACACACTACTGGCACTTGCCATATTTCCTTATCTAAATATTGTTTTCAGAAAAAAAAAAAAAAGATGTTTTCTTGCTTAACTGCACCAGATTCTTTGTAATGCTTTTATGACAATCAGATTTGATTACTGCAACAGGTTTTTCTGCTCATCTTCCTCTTGTTAGTTCCTTTCAGCACTTCAGCAAAACTTCTGGTCACCACCTAAAAGTGCTGACAAGAAAAATCCTGTTTTCTGCTATTATTTCTGCATTATTCTTTACAGTGCTTCCCTGTTGGTTAATATGTAACCCTTGAGTGGTTTAATGTAAGAATAAAACTCTTTACTGGGTAGACAGGCAGGATCTTCTGATGGGGGTGGGAACGTCCCAGAGATGCTGGGTAACTTTGGGGTGGTGGAAGAAGGGAATAAGAGAGATGGAAAGGAGGTGCATCAGGTAATAAAAGTTATTTTCCCTCAGAAACATGTTTTTGTTAGGTAATTGCTGCTGAAAGCAGCCTAAGTTGTGCAATTGCCTTAAGCTTCGTGTGTCAGGATTAGAGAGCAAAATCTGATGTATCCCTCATTTTCTTACTGTTTCTGTCCTCATCAGCTGGTCTCATTTTCATTTTAGGAGGTGTTAATTCACTTAAACTTTTCAATAAAGGCATCAAATGCATTTAATCAGGCAATGGAAGTGCTGGGCACTGTTAAATTCACAGCAGATTTATGTGCCATGAAAGGAGACCTATATGGATGAACACATGAGAAACACCTCCCTCCTGCAATGCTCCACGTAAACCTTTCATTCTCACTGAGAATTCTGTCTGAAAATGAACTTAGAGAAGTTGGCCACGGAGCATTCTGGACACCAAGATGCCCAACCCAGAGGCTCTCTGAGCAGTTCAACTGAGAACTCAGCTCTTCATGTAGGAAACCTTACCTACTGAGTACAGTTGCCCAACTACTAGTTAAGGACCAGATGCTAAAGCAGCCCAAGTGCAGCTGCCCTGCTGGACTTTCTCTTGTCCAGCTTCTGTGGCATTTAATTAAACAATGCTCCACTGCACACCGTTAAAAAAGTGATCAGGAATAATTTCTTGCAATAAGTATCTCTTAAAACAGAAGATAAAAAGCTTTTCCCTGAGCAACATCAAACCCTTCTGTGTATGGCAATACCTCTGGCATTGATATTCACTGCCTGGTCTACATCTAATACCTCAAAGATTCCTAAAGCACCCAGCACAGGGGTATCAAAGGATCCATAATTAGCCAAATAAACTTTTCATGCAATAAAACTATATGAATCATGTCATCTGCAACGATTTGACTCAGAATCTGAACTCCAGAGCTACTAAAAATTTACCTACTTCACACCTCACTTCTTTTTTGGTCATTTCTTTTTACTTCCAGTTGACTGTAAAGTTTCATTATTTCATTTTCTCCTTAAATTGCTGCTTCATATGTTTGGAAGAGGGAAAACACCAGCTCAAAATTTTGCCTTAAAGCATTTTTAGGTCATTAGAGAGGAGACAAAAGATAAAATGAAGCAGAGACACAAGAGAGGGTTTTATTCAGAAGCACAAGAAACTGCTTCAGACCTGAATCACTGGTTTGGGTTTGAAACACTCAGATTCTGTAAAGCCCCATGTTGGAAACAATTCCAATAATTACATGGTCCTAAATGTAAATGCTTTTAAAGTTAAAGGAAAGGGGCCTTAGGTTAAAGTTAAAGGAGCAAGGGGTCATAGCCTGCCAATTACCTGTAATTTTTTTATCCAAAGCTATCAGCAAAGTGCTCCTACCCACAGAAAATAGGAGGTAACAACAGGAATTATAACTGATTGGAATTCCTTGACCATTATTTTTCTAACACCTGTAACATTCTCCAATAGTTTTATCTCGTTCTCACGCTTGGTTGTTTAAAAAAAATAATAAAAATAAAGTTTCAATGTAAGCTTTGCTGATTGCCCTGATAGTTATCACGGATTTCCGTGGGATAATGGCAGAATAAAGCACTGGGTAAATGGACTGTAATTGTAAATTGTCAGTAATAATGCTGGCCCTGGTTAATTATGGGCTATATTTGATCCATATGGAACACTCTTGTTGCTTCAGTTTGACTCTGTAATAGCTCAGACTGATTTTAGATATAGGAAAGATTTCTATCCCACCCCAATAAATCAAAATGAGGGATATAGGATTGGATTCTTTTCAAGCTTTCCCTGGGCCAAGTATTTCAACTTCACCCAGAGTGAGAAATCCAGGAATAGAGATTTTCACAAGGACATGGGGGTTGGTTTGGACACTACTGATGCCCTTGCCTTGGTTGATGCAATGAACCATGGGATTGTCAGGGGTGGAAGGGACCCTAAAGCTCATCCAGTTCCTAAAACCAACATACAAAATAAAGGAACAAAACCAAACAATTAAAAAAAAAAAAACCAAAAAACCAAACAACCTGCAAAAAAGACCCCAAAACTCTCACATTAGTTACTTCTGCTCGGCTTTCAGAAACTATTTCCTGAAATAAACAGGAAAATTTAAATTTAAAATCCTGGCTGATGGTTCTACCAATAGAAGACTTCCTAGTCCAAAGAGGAGCCCCTCAAGAAATCTGCCTGCAAAAAAATCCCTACAAAATCACTGTAGAGTCCAAAGCTGCCAATAAAATTGCCACAAAGTAGAGGAGGAGTCCAGCCTGGGGTAAGCAGCAGTTTTAGGTGGGGTGGGACAGGTAGAGTTGAGCAGGAGGGCAGAAACACCATGGCATTGATCCCTCTACATCTCCCCCAGGTGATGGTGCTGGACCAGCCAAGAACACAAGGCAATTAGCAAACTGACAAAGGGCATTTTCAGCCTTTTGATGCAACATCTAATGACACCTGTGCAGCAAGAGCTGTCACATGATGTTCTGCATCATGTCATGATGTCACAAAGCATCCTGCAGCCTTCCAGATGATGGGCTCCACTCTCTTCCACCACTAGGTCACACAAGCTGAATTCAACTATTTGTGAAGACACGTGGAAATAAACCCAAGAGTGCAGCAGGAATCACATCAGTGATTACCCAACGTGCCCCATGACACCTTCAGGAGCAGTGAGAATACAGAGTATTTTGTGTGGTCACCACCTTTCTTGGTGTGTGTTTGCAAAGTTTAAACATTGCAAGTGGTCTGCAAAATGTACGTAGAAAATGTTTTCTTTTATTCTTCCTCATGCTGAAACAACTAAGACTAATAATAATCTGGTTTCATTTGCAAAACGTATATCCTTAGGCTGATCATATGAGCCACAGTGATTGCAAAATAGAGATTAAAACAAAATAAAGAAGTATTTTAGTTGCTTGGGTTATGAAAATAAAAATCAAGAAGTTCCTTAACATCTGCTGCCAGAATTCAGCATCTAAGGTACACAGTGTGTTGGGGAGAACACAGCAGCTCCTCAACTTGCCTGACCCTGGCTGTCAAGAGTTGATCTGAGTGCATCACTGGAGGGTTTCCAGTGGCACTGAGTGAGGGGAAAATCCTCAGAGCACTCGTGCAGAGGAGAGATGGCCAGGGAACCTCAACCCTATGGTTTGGGGAATGAACACCACATATTTGGGCTGATCTGCAGTCCAGGGAACCTCAATCCTATGGTTTGGGGACTGAACACCATATAGTTGGGCTGATCTTCAGTCTTCATTTACACTGACTTGGAGTTCCAAAGAGGTATTCACACTGTTTTTACCAGGGAGGCTTTGTTACAGAAAGACAATTACACCAGAAATAAGCAAATAAATAAGATTTGCATCTGAGTTACAGGTGCTGTCTGGAAAAGTGACAAGCTGGTCATCACTGATGAGGAGCAAGAACATGCAAACAGGTTGGCAAGGTCAATGCCAACCTCTCATGGTGCTCATCCCAACCAGCACCCAGGCAAAGCTTCCCCAATGCCAGACACACCTCATGCAGCCTCCAGAAAGCTGCTCCAAACCTTTTCCACACTTCAAACCCTCCCCTTGGCATTTTTTCAGCACAGTTTCTCTGAGCAAAGCCCAGAGCAGTGATATTCCCACCACCACACTGGGGCTGCATCATCTGCTGTCCTCCGTGTCCTAAGGGAACCAGGGTTGGGCTCCACAGGTCAGAGAGACCAGGAGCTACTGGAGAGAGTCCAGTAGAAGCTGGGAAGCTGCTGAGGGGCTGGAGCATCTCTGTGCTGAGAGCCCTGGGGCTGTTGAGCTGGAGCAGAGCAGCCTGAGAGGGGAGCTGAGCAATGCTGAGCAAGGGATAAAGGGTCCTGGGGGGCAAGAGGATTGTTCCTAAAATCCAGGGAATGTGAACATTTCATTTCAGGTACCAGAGACTTTTCAGTAACTTCAATTAGTGCAAAGTTAAATAACCAACTAAGCTGACAAAAGTATTAAGTGGCTCTTTTGAGATGAAAAATGGATTTGGCAATTAAGAATCAATTTGATGCAATCCCACACTTCAATAAAAGCCAAAAAAAAAATAAATCCTTTATTTTCTAATAATTATTCATTGAGCACCTTCTGCATTGACCAAACACTTAATGCTGTCCACTATGCTTAATCATTTATTCCAACATATGATTTTCTTTCCACCAACAATGGTTTTAATGACACAGTTCTTGTTTCTGCAGAGTTCCCTCTCTGGCTTTTGAACTGTGGATAATTTGGTAACAGCAAAGTCAAGGTTACAGAGTCTGGGATGCCCCAATTTTAGCTAATTACCTGATACTAAGGTGTCAGCAGACAGAGTTTTTTCAACCAGATTTAACAAATTAAAAGCACTTTTCTTTTTAGTATTACAAAGAGAATGGGGAAAAAGCTTCTGCTTGCAGCAGTGGCACCAGCTGGAGTCAGGGGGGTTGTCCAGGACAGTGAATATTTCACCATGACCCTTCTGGTGCCTGTTTGGCTTTTTATTTAAGAAAACAGAAAGAAAATGGGAAGGGAAATAAAAGTCTTTCCCATGCTGTGTTAGAGGCAGAGAAAGGAGAAGTGAGCTGAACACAGCAACAAGAGCTCCAGGTACAGTGGTGGAGGGTTGGAGTTCTCTGGCCTTAAATAAACCTCTTTTTTTTCTGCTGAAAGTGGTGTGAACAGAGACCCAGTACTACTGAGCCCTGGATCTTCAGCCACCAGATAAAACCAGTTTGGGGGAGAATCTTAGGTTCCATTCATGTGGCCAAGGAGCTGGTAATTCCAGAAGCAAAGGTCACCCCAAAATATCTGCTGCAGTAAATCAATCCCACTCATACAACTGCACTGTTGGAGCATTTGGAGATGATCATGCATCTGAAAAATCCATTTTTACATCTTGATTTTCAACTCTAGCCCAGCAAAGCAATTTGTATATTTAGACATTTTATTCCTTTTCTTGATTCATTCTCTTCCAGGGGTTGAAAAAGAAAAGACACTGGTGCAAACCTGGCTTTTGTGTTTGTCTCTGCAAAAGAAGAAGTTAGCACTGAATGCTGCCCTTGCCTGTGAACTGCACTTCTGGGGAGAAAATTCAGTCCCTTCCGTTTGAGAAATGAAATTTGTTAAGTGCCTGGGCCACAAAGCAGCAATAAGATTGCTGGTAATTTGAAAAACCAAATTAAAATCAACAACAAGAAAAAAAAAAAAAAAAGACAAACAGCTGAGACACTGAGTCTAAAAATTATCTACAACACATGCATAGTAAAATGTTTTTACAAATTCTCCAAAGGATTTTTAATTATTACAGATTGTATTAATTAGGTAATTATGCAATAGATTGTTTTGGAGCCATTCCCATCTATTATGTATGCAATATTATGTATAGATGGGGTTTTTTTTCCTTAAGACTGCTCCAGTCCTACAGTCAGAGGGGTCACAAGGGTGCAATAAAACCCAATTTTTGCCATGCTGGACACCTTCTCAGAAGCAGACCAAGTGCTAAAGAAATACTGCACATTTTTTTTTCCAAAGCTAAAAAATATTTTTATTTAGGCAATAAGGAGCAATGGAGGGGGCATCTCCTGAGGACTGACCACCCTCTGGGAGGAGGGGATGGGTTCAGTGTAGCTGATTCACTCCAACTCAGCATTAAAAGGTGATTATAAGGGGTTTTAAACAGGTAAGAAGAGCTCCTGGGCAGTTCAATATTCACCTAGTTGTTTCAGGTAACAAGATATTCTCATTAGCACACTGTGGGCTGGGACCAGGGAAGGGTTCTTGGAGGATAAAGAGAATTTGGCCATCATTTTCTTCTCTCTTTCCATGCTCCCTGCCCACCCCCACTTGACAATTTCTACTTTGAGTCAATCACAAAATTTATAATAACCTTGAGAGCAGCACCAGGAGACAGATTTTAATGGGTTTCTTCAGCTTTAAGTTATTCCAGGGAAGAAGTGTGCTCAAAAAGGCCTCCTCTTCCTCTTGGAACAGCCATGCCAGGTAGAGATTGTTACCGAAACATGGACATAGAACCTTCCTAGAGGTGGAAAGGAATGGGATGGATGTGAATTGACACTAGTGTCCTATTTAAAGGTGTTTTCCTTCCCTGGTGACATCCTAAAGTTCATCTAAAAATCACAACATGACCTCCCAGCCCTCACTGGGGTAGGTTGAAGCTACTTTTGTAGCTGCTTCATTCCCTTTCTCTACCTCTGTCCTCATCCAAACTCATTTTCCTACACCACAGTTCAGAATGTTGTTGTTCTACCAGGTAAAAGAAGCCAGGAAGGAAAAGAAACCAATAAAAATCCACACACAGAAGGAAAATACCTAGCAGGAGATAAGCAAACGAACAAAAAACACCCCAAAAAAATCCCTTTAACAGGGATATTTCCCTAGGAAAAGAATTGATCATTATTTCCCCACTGCCTTCTCTGTTCCACTCGCCCCAAGTAGGTGTGTTGGGAGAGCCAACTGCAGCATCTCCAGGCTGGAGGACACGAGGTGGAGGTCACACATCATCTCCACACCAACCAGAACAGCAGTTTGCAATCAGCTTGAATCACCAATGATGAAGAGCAAGAGGAAAAGTTGAGCCATTTCCCATGGGCAACGTGCCTGGGAGAGACCTGCAGGGAGCCCAGTGCTGCTGGTGGGAAGGGGGTGGCCAGGAGGGTTCCAGAGGGGCCCAAAACCCTGTGGGGAAGGTTGGATGGATGCTGAAACCTAATAAGATCTGAAAGCACTAATTGAGCCTGGAGAGGAGAGCTGGAGGCTTTTGCATGACATTTGAGGGGGAAATCAAAGAATTAAGAAGGAGACAGAAAAAAAACAGCTAGTTTGGGAATGTTTTGTAGGTTTGATGCTAAAAAGTGTGGTTGAAGAGAGTCCGCAAATTACATTAGTGCTGTAAAATCCCAGCCCTCACTGTCATACTCCTCTCTAACCCAGATCTTCTCACCACCTTAGTGCTTCTACCCCAGAATACTTCTCAGCTCTCTTGAACCTCATTAACACTGATTTAATTCACACTCATCCCCTGGACCATCCTAACTTGATATTCCCTTGGACTGAAGAACCATGTTAACCACCATGCCTCCCAAACTTGCTTGCCAAGTTTGCAAATGCATTAAATCCATAAAATAGGAAGAAAAAAGCCAAACAGAACAAAAAAAACCACACAACCCAGAACACCCTCACCTTGGATTTCTAGCCAGCACTTTAGAGTTTCACTCATCTTGCAAGACATTGCTCATGACAGTGGAATTCTGATCTTTTCCCCCCCCCCACAGACACACACACACCCTTCCTCTTGGCATGTTGACACGTTTTAAATTGTTCCTCCAGTAGCCCACTAAATGATTTTGTTCTACTTCACCCACATTGCTTCATTTCTTGTATCACTGCTTGTCCTTTGATTACAATTGCAAATGGAAAAAAAAAAAACCAACAAAAAACCAAGCAAGCCAATATTGGAAAGTTGGTTTTGTTGTGAGAGCAGCTAGAAGCAGAAGTGAATGAGGAGATTAGCCTATTTGGCAAGTGAGACCTGAGCTCGGAGGGTACTGCCATAAATTTCATGTTCACATACCCAAGCTCTGAGTCCACGTTGCACAATCATCACCTATTACAGTGTCTAAGCTCAAGAGAGTTGCAGCCTTTGCCCCCAAAATTTGCAACACCTACATCAACGGGGTTATTCTGGTCCCAGTCCAGCTCTCAGGAAACAAATTGGCTGCCACCCTATTGCTGGGAGAGGGTGAAGTGTGAAACCAAAGCAGGGAGAAGAGCCGTGGGGGTTGTTTTGCCTCCATGTCATGTTTTGAAAGTGCTTTTGAGCCTCTTCAGCAGCATTCCCACTGCCCACCACAGAGCTGAGCACACACGGTGTCAGAGGTTTCCCTCAACCTCCTTTTTCTGCCTTGAAATGCAGATTAAATGACACCTCTCATCCTATCCCAGGGCACCACTGACCAGAGCCTGGGCCCTTCCCCTTGACACCCACCCCTCAGATATTTGCAACCATAAGATCCCCTCTCAGGCTGGTCTTCTCCAGCTGAACAGCCCCAGAGCTCTCAGCCTTTCCTCAGCAGAGATGTTCCCATCCCTTCAGCATCTTTGTAGCCTCCAATGAACTCTCAAGTATTTCCCTGTCCCTCTTGAAGTGGGAACCTAGCAGCAGGTTCTGTCAGCACAGCAAAACACTGGAGAAGACACAAAGTTCACCCCTAAACCATGTCCCTCAAACATGTCCCCTCTTGCCCTACCAGATATAAAAAGTATATGGGGATAATCAGCAGTGGGGTGGATAATTAATAGCCAGGCAGTTTAACCCTACTTAAAATCTATATGCTGCATAATTACCTAACCCTCAAGACCTTCCAGAAGCAGCCACGAGTGAGAAGGGCAGAAGGTATGGGAAGGTCTGAGAGCGGTGCCAGATCTAGAAGCAATTTGAGGGTGAAAATATGTAAATATTAAGAAAATTAAGAATATTAAGAAATATTAAGAGTTGTTTTATCATTTCTGTCCAATACCTTCCGTTTTGTTTTTGGTAATAAATAACCAGGGCTGTACACGCACCATTAACAAACCTTTGGACTTTTAAAAAGGAAGAATAAAATTAACCTAGTATGGCTAATTAAAATTAGTTTGTTGGGAGTTTAATCAATTAGCACCGAGTTTTCGAGGCAATATTGCTGCTGTTCACGCTCAGTGGAAGCACTTTCAGGCAGCCCTTTTATTGCAACATCTATGTTCAGCTGACCTTTACTTCATAAAAGCACTGAGCTAAACATTTGATACACAGGGCAAAAAAAAAAATAAATCTGTTGATTGAAGGATGCCAGGGGACTGTCTTTAGGAATGGGATTTGGCTTCACTGGGGTAATTTACCAAAGACAGAAGAAAGTTGCAAACCTATTTGTAGCCTTCATCTGAAAGGGATGCCATTTCTTTGTAATACTCCTTCATCTCCAGATTTCTGCAAATAAACCTCCTCCCAGACAGATGCTGCAGTGATTGCACTGGTAAAACACCCCCCCACACCCAAAAAAAAATAAATCAGAAACCAAAAAAACAACCCAACAAACAACAAAACACCCCCCAAAATCCAGGACAAACAAGCAAACATGCAGGCAGCAGATGCTTTCTCAATTACTTAATTTGAATTTTGTGTAATTCAGACGTGATTTCAGGGAATAAGATTTTCCAGACAGAACTTGGTTATGAAGCAGTTTGTGGTCAGGCATCAATTAAGCCAAGTGAGGCAGCAGGGCATCTTTGGGAGGAATTCTTTTCCCTGTTGGGAGATAAGGGTGTTACCAGCCCATGGTGGGTACCCTCAGTGGGGATCCACCCTGGTGCTTGTGGAAATAGCACCTGATGTCTCACCCTGAATTTGCTGATTCATGGCCCACACAGAGGAAAAAAAAAAGCACATTTCCAGCTAATGCCAGTGCCCTGCCTGGGTGAGTGATGGAAAACAGATTCCTGGGCTCCTCGTGGAAACCCCAGCTTGTTTGCACTTTTATCCCCTTGGCTTTTCTCAATGTGGCAAATCCAAAAGGATACTGAATGTGAAGAAACAGTGGGAGCTCATCCTATTGTATTGCAATTTTTTGGCTGTTTTTCCCACTTAAACTTTGCCCCCTTGTGCAGCAAAGCCTGAACTGGGACAGGGTTCTCCTGTATCATCAAGGAATACCTGAGGAAACTGGAAAGCAGCTTGAGCCATCCCATGGGGTACAGCCCTGATTTCAGGCTGGGCTTTTGAGGAAAAAAAGCTTTTTTTGGGAGGGTAGGATGTGAGCAGCTTGGCAGGGCTCCCCACACCCCCAGAGCAGATACCCTGCCAGGGTGCTGGGTGTCCAGTGACATCTTTTGGCAGAGCTGGAAAATGGAAGTTGCTGCTGGGCTGGTGCCTGAAAAGCCCACAGAGCCCTTCTCCAGCATCCCAGAGTCAGCACACGAGGGCAGGAGCTTGTCCTGACAGCTACATCAAAACCAAAAACTACCAAACAATCACAAATAAATCAAAAATAAATGGTTCTTGTCTCCAAGTTACACGCAGGGCTGGGTTTCCTTTCAGAAAACCAGGATGAAGTTTTAACTCCATAATCTTTCCTCTATTAAACTAAAGTAATTTTCATTTTTCAGGGAATACCAATTTGTAGGTATTTTGGTAACAAATTAATTAGACTGGTAACAAACAATCCAGTTTGTGAAGATAATAAATTGGGGGAAAAGCCAGCAAATATAAAAAGTAAAGAGTCCAGCCTGGACACCAACTGTTTTTATTGTTAATATTTGATCCAATATTTTTTCCACCTTCTTTCCTTCAACTTTTACTGCAGCTTCATAATTTATTAACTTATTCTATTAATAGGCTATATTTTATATTTTTTATATATAGGCATATATAAAAAACACAACTCACAGAAGAGAGTAAGATTCTCATACAGATGAAAATTCCAGCAAAGCAGATTTTTTTTAGTGCAGTAAATAATTGAGTATTTCTTGAAGTTTTCAAGGTTTGAATAGGACCAAATTTGCATTAACCATGGCCTATAATGATAAACAAGCCTGTTCTTGAGGACACAAAAGTGAAAACACAAGTAATATCCTGGAAAACACTCTTGAAATAAAAAGCAGTTGTGATTATCCCTAGAAAGTAAACTAGACCTCCATAAATTCTTAGCCAAATGGTGCCAAACTGAATTGTATCAGTTTCTCTCATCCCAACTTGTCATTTTCTTCCCTTTCCTCTGTTTTTTGCTGTAAAATTAGGAGTGTTTCTTCAGAATCACATTTAAAAAGGCAAAAGGAAAAGCATATTTCACTTCTCAAATTCAGTAGGATCAGACAGGAGAGGTTCCCAGAATCCACTCTGAGCTAAAAATACTTCATGTAAAGTTCTATGTGGCCTTGGAAGTTTTAGGTTTGTGGGAATGACAAAAGCAAGTCTAACTTTTCCATAAACTGAGACACCTCATTTTTGGGACACTAAGAAACCTGATTTTTTTAACAGGGACCCACATCACAAATTAAAATTTAAATGCAGCAAAGTCCATATTTTCCTTTTTAACTTCAGTCTTTCCCATTAATTACACTATAATAATGAGAATTTTGGGGTTTTTTATTACAACTTCCACTACCTTAATTGAAAAAGACATTCATTGCAAAGCCAAAAACACAAATAAAAAGCAGCAATTTCTTGCAAGGTACTGATATTAGTCCCCATCCTAAGCAGGTCCTCATACTCCTGCTCCCTTAGAAGTTATATCTCTTTGCTGCTAAAAGTCAAGGGGTTTTTAATCCAGTGAGAATCAAAATTGCTCAAGATTGAGACACACAAGTGGAAACTGAGCTCCTGCTGAAGGTAACTGGTATTTTGATGTTCACTGGGTACATAAATATCTTAGTGGAGAGTCAGTGGAGTCAACTCAGTGCAAAAAGGAATTTAGAAGATCAAATGCAGGTGTCTGGCTTGGGCTGCTCTGAACCACTTAAATCCATTTATTACACTGGCTAGATCTCACACACTGAGGTATCCCAGTTTGGAGCAGATGCAGCTACTGGTTTGCTAGAAAATCCCAACAACACTTAGGTGTAGAAAAAAAAGGTGAGGGGATGGAGAGAGAAAAAAAGGGCTTATAAATTACAGGATGCAGATTTCTAGCTAGAAAACAAGAAATATTGCAATGAAGTTGTTTCTATAATATCTTAAATCACCCCTCCTAACTATGTGAGGGTTACTGAATTCCTTCCCAGTTTGTAACTGGCTATAAAACAGTATTTTCTAAGCTGACAACATGGACTGAGTCTCTGAGCTACATCCATCAGCATCAAAGTAAAGAGTTTTTAAATGCACTGGGCACCTGCACAGGTCCTGTCTGCTCTTCCAGGTTTCTCCTGACTAATACCAGGACATTTTCCTCTGGAAAAGACTGAGGTCCAGGAGAAGGAAGGCTCCATCACCTCAGCCCCCAGGTTTAGCAGTTGTTTGTCAGAGGCTGAAGCTCTTCACTGTCTGGAGACACTCAGTGCCTGACCACTGCTGCTAAGCTTTGCTTTTCAGAGGTTTGATTTTCATCTAGTTTGATCCTTTCCAGCTCATTATGTTTTCAGACCTGCTCTCAGTCTGAAGGAGATGGAGCCATCTGAACCCCTTGGGAAACACATCCTTCATATCTGAAGCTCTGCAGGTGTTAGTTTTCTCTCAGATAATTAAAAAAAAAACCTTTCAGCTGAGAAAACAGAGATGATCATCTCCATTTTTTGGTCCATTTTGGACATACTTAACCACAGCAGCCAGGGGTTGCTTTTCCCCACAGGATTCAAAGGAGTTAAGGAATGCAAATCCAGTCTTCCACCTCTTCTCTCCTTTTAAAGCACCAATTTTAGTGTGACAAAGTGAATGGAGGGGCTGATTTTCGAGAGTGTTAAACAGAAACTGCACTGACATTTAAGAATAGTTCAGTTACCACTTTGACATCTAAATAAGTAGCAGGATTTGCAGGCGTGCTCAGAGCAATGGGAGCAGCAGAAGGCTGAGAACATTTGGAAACCCATCCCTGAAATTCAAGAAAAATTAACAAGACTAATTAGAAGCAACTAAGTTTGAGGTTGAAACGTTTCAATTGACATCGGGGGCGAGCAAGGATTTGAAATGTCTCAGGAGCATCCAAAAAATCAGCTGCTCATTTAAAATTCATCCACTTTTTCTAGCTCCCAAGATATTTTTTTTCCAAATTATGCAGGTAGGAGACTGGATTTTATGATGGTTACAGATCTATACAGATCACTGGCCCTTCACTGATTAAAAATCAAAATTACTCAGTCTAAAGAGTGACCAAAGCTGCTGTGAAGACACCCAAAGTGGGCAGCAGCAAGAAGTTGGGACAGCAAGAAAAAGTTGCTTTAAGAATCAAGGAGATTTTGATTCTCTGGATACTTGCACAGTTTAGAAATTAAATATTATCCAGAGAATCCTCACAGTCCTACATTTGCCACAATTACAGCAGGGTCTTATCTTTATACACATGTATTTTCCTGCCCACAATAATCCATTTAACTTTTCAGATACTTGCTGAAAAGCTGATTCCCTACATTTTTCCTTGCTTTATTTTTTCCTTCTTTATTTTTATGCTTAAAAGCTCACCACTTTAGCCCCATTTATGAAGAAATTGAGTTCTCAAATTTATTCCTCAGCTCTCTTGGTTCTGCACCTGAAAACTTACAACCTTAAGGAAGGGGAAAAGAGATGAATGAAGTGACTCAAAGGAAAATAAAGAAAGAAATCTAATTCAAGGATGGATAAATGGCAACACACTCACAATTCACCACAGCAGCCTGACCTGAGCATCCTGAGGGAGAAGCATTTTGTTGAGAAGGAGTAGGGCATGTTTGGGAAGAGGTGCATTGTCAATATAATCTTGACAATTAGAGTCATCAGATCAGTGCATCTGGAAAATAACAGCCAAGTGATTAGTCTGAACTTGGTCTGGATCAGGCAGTTTTCACCCTGCTCTGTCAAATGTCAGGCCTCCTTCTCCCTCCCCAATCTCAGCAACGTTGCACCAGGATTTCAAGGAGTGAATCATCCCCTCCCTGTGCCAACCATCTGTTTTAGCTGCCCCCTCAGTGTCTGAAATTAGATGATGGAGGGCAGGGCAGCCTTGCTAGAGTGGCCAGTAATGGTAGGGGAGGAGGGGCTCTGGTGACAGATTTTCCAGCTGAAATCATGGAGTGTAGAAAAATAAAAACTTTAGGGAGTAGAAAAAATAATGCAAGGAAGAAGTATTCATCAAGGATTGGGGTGGGGGGGGGGGGGGGGGGGGGGGGAAGGGGTTGGGGAGNGAGCAAGGGATTGGGAAGAGGCAATGGGGGGGTAAAGTGGAGGGAATGTGATGATATGAAGGAAGAAAAAATATTTTAGAACAAGAGGGTAGAAGAAATTATTGTTGTGTCCCTAAAAATCACAAGTTTGGGAAGAGGAAAAAAAAGACATTTAAAACTATTTAGAGAATAATGATGCTAAAAAGAAATGGCACAAAAAAACCCACTCCAACTCCACTTGTGCTTTCTGGATTTAACTCTGATGGAACACTGTCCTACATCATCCCAGGTGGATTGTACCACTCAGCACAGAGGCATTAGCTATGCCTATAACCATCTCTAGTCTGTCTTTCATCAGTGAAAGCATTCTGTGTCCCTTAGCATGAAGAAAGGGTCAGGAATTTCATACAAATGAAGAGTTTGACCCACCAACATCTGCCACAGCAATGGAAGGATAATAGTGTGGAGAAATATATTGTGATTTTTTTTTATATAGTTATCAAAAGTATGAGTCAGTAATATAAATACCATTTATGTTATGTGGCTACTAGCAAAGTAAATCCAAATATTTCTTTGGCCAGTTACTTAAGGCTCTAGGGAGACCTTAAGGACCTTCCAATACCTGGAGCTGATCAAAAGCCTGGAG
>VYZU01005896.1:5184-19454 GCA_013401355.1 Ceyx cyanopectus
CAAATAAATGAGATCTTAAAAGTGTTTCAATTAGTTTATATAACTTTTTTCTTCTAATAAAATCTATTACATCATATTAAGTCACTATTTGTGACTTAACTCTAGAGGTAATGCCTGAAGAAAGTTCTCATACACAAGGGCAAGGATAAATATTTCAGGCTACCTTTCTTATACCTTGTGATGGAAAACTACACAAATACAAAACTAACACAGGATATTTGGTACTTCACTTTTTGCAGGAAACCATAAGCACCAGATTCAGCAGGAACAAACCTGATGTTACTACCTCACTTTTTATTTTTTAAATCATTAAAGACACACTTCTCCTGGACCATAATTCTGTACTTTTCAGCACTAACATTAAAAAAAAAAAAAAAGAACAAAACACCNAAAAAAAAAGAACAAAACACCAGGCCACTGTATTCAGTCTTGGAGAAGCTTAGTTAATGCAATTTTTGTATTCCAATGTAGATTAAATTTTCATTACAAGGAAATTCACATTTTACTCTTACCTGCATATTCATAGAACCATTCTAAGCATCTCTTACTCGAAAAGACTTCTTCCTCTGCTTTTATTCTAGTTGAATCATATTTTCTATACATACTTTAAAAAAAGGAAAGAAAAACAGTAATTAATTCATCATATTTTTGAAAGCAATCTTTTAGCCACTGTAATAAGAATTTTTCCTTTCATGAACTGGTTTACCCAACATTCTGTCCTTCTATCCATTCACTTGGGACACTGCTTAACAGAGTAAGAATCACTGAACCTAAATACTGGGTCTGCTTAGTCTGTCACACCTCAACTGATTCATAACCATTATCCACATACATGGATTCTGCATACAACAGACTAGTTCAAATTCAACCCCAAACTGCTCTGTGTAAGTTCAATTAAGACTTGTACACACCACTAGTTACCAAAATCAACTGAGGAGCTGCTACTTTGCTGTGGGTCTAAAGCCAGAGTAAATCCATGTCACAGTTAACATGGGTCATACCTGTAGGCACAAACACTTTGTGCACCTGAGTTGATAATTAAGAACAGCAAATACTCTTTTTGCCTCCTCAGAAAAACTCTATAAAAGGCATAAAGGTCAAAATAGACATGACTCAGACATACATTGTTCTCAAGCCAGTTAAGCTGTAACACAAAAGAACCACAGAGAACAGTTTATAGGTCCTCAGTGACAATAACTCAAGGAACCTCATTCATCATGAGCTAAACAGTTATCTGAAAAGCTAGATCTATAGCACCCCTTCCTCCCCCTGACGTGACAGGCAAGGTGATGCTCTCCAACAAGAGGCATAAGGAACTTTAACTATATTCAGGAAACAACACTGAAGCACCAGTCTCTGAATTCAGTATCTAAAACACTTAAAACACATAAAGCATAGCAAATAATTGATGAGTTATTAATCCTGTTTAGACTTTTCTGATAAGAGGCAGTATCATTGTACTCAGACTGCAGTAAAAGAGCCAAGCAACAAATGGCTTAAAGTAGAGCAGGTAGCCAAGAGCAGCTGAGTGTTCAGGCACACTGCCCTTCCACTTAACTCTGTCAAAACCTACTGGGGAAGGGCAACAAAGCAGCTAATTGCTTCCAAGAGGATTCCCAAAGAACTGGAGAAAATTAACTTGGCTTTGATTTCATCACCCCTTTGTCCTTCTAGAAAGACATGCAAAAGACATCTGTATTTATAAGCTTAAGGTACCCTGGCCCCACTGTTCTCCCCTAGCAGCCACCAGCTATGAGCTGAAAGTTAATGGCACACAGATTATTCTGACACTAATCCAAAGAACTGCTTCATGTTTATCATCAGAGCTCCTTTAAAGAAGTGACCATTAGAAAAGTGATACTAGTCAGAGTGAATTGATAACTGGAAGACAACTATCAATGAGGGATTTTTCTTTCCATCTTGAAATTTCTTAACACAGTACTGACAGCACTCTGCAGCAAACTGAAATACTGCTGAAAAATACCAGCTATGTGTGTCTTCAACACAATCATATACCCACAATCTGTAGGGCTTGGTTTGGTTTTGTTAGTTTGTTTTGTTGTTTTGGGGAGGGGTTAACATTNACTTCTCATACTTGCAGATGAAACTGTGATCATAAATGACCTATCCAATCATTTTTTTTAGGCTATTCTGAATTTAGATAAATTTTTAATAAATATCTTGAATCAAAGAAAGGAGGCATTCTGCCACTTTCACAAAATTATTCAGTATCCCCTTTTTTGTGTCAGCCAAATGTGATAAACCCAACTGGAATACTAAGTTGAAAACTGACTTTAGCAGGAGCTAGTCAACATCTTTTATTCTTTCTATTCTGTAGGTCTGTAAGAGCACTGCTGGGACATGCAAAGCTAATGTAGTTCCTAAAGACACATTCATCACAACTCTTTCTCTCTTACCAAGAGATGATAACCAAGTGCTACTTATTCATGTAACTCACCAATACATTAGCTGTCAGTATGCAAACAGTTCACAGCAAGTTTTCACAGGATTGATAAGGGACTGAAAGTAATTTGTTCTGCTTAAGGATAAGGTCATTGTTTAGCAACTGTAGGAAACAACATTTGTTAAGAAGTCCATGTGCCCAACATGCAGCCAAGTATGAAAAAAGGAGTATGACAGCAACAAGCACTGCAGACCCACCATTAGTGATGTCCATATACCAAGATGAGGCTTTCTGTTCTCTCCCTGCTTATTCCAAACATCAAAATAGTTTCTCCCCCCCACTAGCAACAAGATACTTGTATTAGCAAAAGATTCCTACTCCCTGAAGAGCTTGGAGAAGCAAGATGAGCAGGGTGATACAAGCAAGTAAGTAGATAAGTACCTGAGATTACAGCCTAAGACAACTCAGTTTAATTATCACAGCAAGCCCAACCTGGAGCACAAGGTAAAGGTGATTCCAAAGACTGTGTTCTCTGAACAATCATTAAAACAGTCTTCATTGTCTCAAGGACTGTATGTGCAGAGGAAAAAACAAACCCCCAGAGACATCTGGCATCCATTTTGTATCTTGGAATATTTCTCTATCTTTGGATTTTCTCTGTACATACTGCAATGTGCCTTGTCTGTGCCAGGACAGTGTCTTGCCATGCAAACAAAAAATGCCAGAGTAAGCAGGGTAGATACCTGAATACTTTGGGAGCACCAAACATCAACTGAACAGGTCCAAGTTTCAAACAGCAAGTCTCAGTGGCTCAGCTTTTTCAGGATGATCAGCATAAGGACCTTCAAGTATCTGCACAACCATTGTGCTGTGTCACACTTTGGTCATTTGCTGAAGTGTTAATGGTCCATAAGGGGAGGTTGCACAAGTTTTACTGACACATGACACTGAAACAGGGCTGCTCGAGAGTGGTTTTTCCATCATCTGAGCTAGAAAGGTGCAGAACTTTTTCCCAGAGTGTCTGCTATACTCATCACTACTGGACAACAGCAAATCCTGAGCCTTTACATTTACAAAACCCTTTCATTTCTGAACCCTGACATGTTGTCCATCAGGAAAAAAAGCAAACTAAAACCTACCTATATGCAAACAAAAATATTAAATTTACCAACAGTAGCTTTGTTTCTATGCAACCAGAAGCTATTCAAAATCTTACCTCATTTTGTTTGAGCTTCAAACTGAGTAACTAATTGCTTTCGGATTATTTATATTTTGAAACATGCAAACTGTTAATTGAAGAAGATACCCCCTACTACTTCCATTAATTCTAATTAATTTTAAACGTTGGCCAACATTTTTCATCAATGCAGCACAATACATGTATTTTTATAAAGCCTTACCCATTCATAATTATTATTTTACCAATAGTTTCCTAAATACTGTAGTACAAAGGGGAGTGGAGAGATATTTTACAATTTCAAGGTATGACAGACTGTCTAAAGCAACCCTCAGACTAAATGTACTCAACTAGTAAGTTTTATGAATATGTCTTATCTCTCCCTATTTAAAGGCTTACAATCATCTCTAAACTTTTGATGTTTTGAACTTCACCAGGCTTACATAAAGAACAGTATGTGTAACAGCATAAGGGCTGACAGTCACATCTTCAGTTAAGTTTATTCAGCTCTAAGTCAAGTTAGAAAGGTACAGAAACAAGGAAATTACACCTGGCTGTACCTGAAAATCTCTACTTCAAGCACTGAGGTCTAGACACCTATGACAGATGCTGTCTGTTAGGGGCAGGACCAAACCAGCTGGTAAAAAACAGAACACCACAAACAAAACAAAACCCTCCAAAGGTGCAGGTTTTGGAGACTCCCAGGGCTAGTTAGTTCACTCCCACTTTACTTTCCCAAGTTAATAACAGCATAGTGACTATTTAAAACCTACATTTTTCTATTGTAGAACATGGAGCATACTACTCAATACAGAAAATGTGTTCTTCATTCTAATATGTGGGCCATATACACATCCAGGATAAATCAGACTCTAGATCTAATAGCTTGAAAACTTGCAGGGAAGCAGATAAATATTCCTAGTTTTTATGCTTTTAAGGTCCAAATATCCATTAGTGTAAGGTATTTGCCCTCAGCATGATTCTGTAATAAGGAGTAGAATTTTAATTTTTTTTTTTAAATGAGATTATCATAAAGATGACATTACATAATACAGGTGACTTTTCCATAAGGAAAAAAATATTTGGCTAGAGATTGTGTAAGTGTTACACAGCTCTAGATAATGACACAGTGAGGATTATATTCTTAACTTGTAAGAACATGAAATTTAGTGAAATGTACCTTCCCTAAGACCCTCACCACAGTGGTGGAAGAGCAAGGTACAGAAAATGTATTTTAAACTCCAGATTGAGAATACCCTATACTGTGAGAGTCCCAAGTACAATGAAGTCAAGACTGAGAGGAAAATACAAACTCAGTCTTCCAGGTCATTATGTTCTGGTGAGCATGCACTAACTGTTTACTTCCAATAGATATTCTTTGGGACAGAATATATCTTACTGTGATCCAGAAACAAATACACTTTTCATTATATATTATCTGGGATAAAAATTCCCTCCCACTGAAACACTGCATTCATGCTTCAAGGTGATGTTATGAACATTAATTAACAGAATTCAAGCTCTTATTATGCAAGGGTGGGATGGTAAAGAACATGTTTGCAATCTGTTTACCATAATCAGTCCATGCATGAGACCAGCATTTCTGAACAACTCCAACAACTAGATTTGTTCCTATAAATGTTTTTCCTCAATAGCCAGTGTCATTATTCTACTAATCCTTCCAAGATGAAGCTGCATCCCTACCAGCCTGGAGTTGAGGGTGAAGGCTTTTACAAGCTCCTTGGTATTACAGCTGTTTAAATTTATGAGTTTATGGACCTTTAGAAATTGTATCTTTCAGCCCAGAGTCCTGGGAAAATAACTTTCTGGAAATAATATATATCTCAGAAATGTTACTAGTACAGTTTGAGAGATTGTATGAACACACCATGAATAGTAAAGACTGAAAATATCACCCCAAAAAAAACCCTATTCATGGAAGGATTTAAAAAAAATACATCTCCTTGGTATGGACAAACCAGAAGGAATGACATTTGGTCTCAGCTGTGGTAACAGCATCAATGATCACATTCCTTTAATAATCTTCAGACTACTACCTAACATTCTGCATTGAAAGCAAACAGGAGACTTGCCATTTCTGAATTGATGTTGCCCCCTTAAGTTTGCCACTGTAACTGATAAAACAAAAATGACACCATTCCATAATCATATGAAAAGACAAATTATCTCTTCTGGAAATTAGGTGTTAAAAAAAACCTTTTTATATTATNAAAATATAATTGCAAGCAGACATTACAGAACAGACACTAACTACCTTTTTGCTTAATACAGAATCCACACTGGCTACTGCCCCTTGAAGGCTTATCCTGAGTTAGCAGCATGCAGCTTCCAGAAAATCTGCCTCTAACCTACAGCCAATGGTAAAGAACTTGGCCTGGAAACCACTTATTCCATAAACTGACATTGCACTTTCCATACTGTTTTTATTGTATACAGCATTCTCTGCACACAATTTAAGAGGAAATGGCTTTGCAAATAAGTAGGGTCTGCTACAGAGGTTCCTGATGTGTTCATATTATAATCATGCTGAAATAAGAACTGTTCTCTTGAAGACCTGAACAGAATAATCATACAATGGGAAGCAGAGAAAGACCAAAAAACCTTTAGAAATTAAGAAGGAAGACAGATAAAAATCTGTAACCACATAAGAGAAAAATATTCCCCTGTAGCCCATGACTGGCATATCTAGTTTCACCTCCACTTCTAAAAGCAGGATGAGCTCTTCCTTTTAATAAAGCCCAACACAGCAGTAGAATGAAGACTAGATCCATTAATTATAAACTGAAAGTCAGATACAGGGGGAAAAAAAAAAAAGCCTGAAATTGTGCTTTCTAAAAGGTATTATTATATACATATTAATGATAAGATTAAGAAATCAGGTTCTCATAATTTTCTTATTTGAATTACACAGATCAGTACTTTCTAGGGGTTTGGAGTTGTTTTGTTTTACCATCAGTGTCTTATCAAAGGGACATAGTTACATTTCATTAACCTCTCCATTTAGATTCTAGAAACATCCTGTCCTTGGTTTGGCTTCCATATTGTATCCATATCTTTGAATAAGCTGTAATGTCCTCTATTGACCATTTAGTTTTTATACTTTATTATTTCTAAAAACCAACAGAAAATATTAGAACATGTTCTGGTTTTTTTTGTTCTTGCTGGTGTTACGTATGCAAAGCAACAAAAGGGAGAGTTGAAATCTTTCTTCTGCATCAACAAATCATTTAATAAATTCCAGTGCAGCTACAGTTGTGCAACCCTATTAAACACAATAGGGTTACAGAGGCATAACCAGAGGCTTAATTTGGCTACCAGCATTTTTCTTACTCATGCCAGAGAATAAAAACAAAAGCACTCAGCCTCATTTCAGGCTGAGTTTGGAGAGAAATGCATCTTTTCACCTTCCTGCAGACACTCATTATGGAAGCACAAGTATTCTGAGCCACTGCTAACACAGGGATGTAACAGAGGACTGATGCAGTGGCAAGCAAACTTTGAGTGTACATGTCACTTTTCCAGAGCAGGACAGCCCTGCATCCTGCACTCAGCACACACATGGTCACTATCCTGCACAGAAGGAGCCCAGTCAGGGGGTTTGGAATGAGTGAGGCTGACTCACACACACTGAAAATCCAACACCTGCTGAAATCTCAGCTACACACCACCTATGCCAAAAGCAGCTGCTGGTGCACATGGTGATACCCACACTGCTGCTTCTGCTGCCCACAGGGAAGCTGAGCAGCCCCCCATGAGCACTGCACTGCTGTCTCCTGGCCTGGGCACTCCTCACCTTCCCTTCACATGACCAGCACCACATCACAACATGACAGGGAGGGACTAGCAGGACTTCAAGCAAGAGCTGAGTGGGCTACAGCTACCTGCACTTTTCTGACGAGCTGTAGACTGAGAATGCCCAATGCAGATCTTAAGCATGTATTCAGGTAGATATTACTGTATCTCTTAAAAGGGTTTTTTTAATGCAAAAAAGTATGTCTATTTTGACAGCTAGCAAGGAGAAGTTCCCTGCAAGCTTCTTGAACAACCAGAAAAACATAAGTCACAAACTGAACCTAGATGTGCTTATCAATATCCCACAGTTCAGTCACAGGCTATGGTTCCACACTGAGAAACCAAGCAAATTTGAATACCATTTCCATTAATATTTAAAAACATTATCATATCAGCTATTCAACTTTAGATATTCCATCAGTCTTAGCTCATGGTAAGATGACATACCCATCATGTCTACTTTTCTTAGCAGATAAATCATCTCCTGCTGCAGGTCTCCTCTTTTTCCTTGGAGGCATCACTTTACTAAAGCAGTCTGATGAACTGCAAGACCGAAGACTTCCTACAGAGGGAATTAAAAACACCAGTACAAGAAATGAAACTCTTGCAGACCAGATAAACTGTGTCCACTAACAGGCACATTACAAATGGAAGGGAAGGGAGGAAGTTAGTGGATTTAAAGATTACAGAAGAAATGATCTCCTTTCAATAGCAAAATCCATCTCATTTTTATATGATGTTCTACAACCACTTTTCAGTTAAGGCCCCAAGTACTGTACCAGAATGCACAGTAGTGCTACTTGAGTCTAACAAAAGGCAAGAACTGAGACTATCCTGAAGTACTTAAGTCCTCAAAANTAAAAGGTATTATTATATACATATTAATGATAAGATTAAGAAATCAGGTTCTCATAATTTTCTTATTTGAATTACACAGATCAGTACTTTCTAGGGGTTTGGAGTTGTTTTGTTTTACCATCAGTGTCTTATCAAAGGGACATAGTTACATTTCATTAACCTCTCCATTTAGATTCTAGAAACATCCTGTCCTTGGTTTGGCTTCCATATTGTATCCATATCTTTGAATAAGCTGTAATGTCCTCTATTGACCATTTAGTTTTTATACTTTATTATTTCTAAAAACCAACAGAAAATATTAGAACATGTTCTGGTTTTTTTTGTTCTTGCTGGTGTTACGTATGCAAAGCAACAAAAGGGAGAGTTGAAATCTTTCTTCTGCATCAACAAATCATTTAATAAATTCCAGTGCAGCTACAGTTGTGCAACCCTATTAAACACAATAGGGTTACAGAGGCATAACCAGAGGCTTAATTTGGCTACCAGCATTTTTCTTACTCATGCCAGAGAATAAAAACAAAAGCACTCAGCCTCATTTCAGGCTGAGTTTGGAGAGAAATGCATCTTTTCACCTTCCTGCAGACACTCATTATGGAAGCACAAGTATTCTGAGCCACTGCTAACACAGGGATGTAACAGAGGACTGATGCAGTGGCAAGCAAACTTTGAGTGTACATGTCACTTTTCCAGAGCAGGACAGCCCTGCATCCTGCACTCAGCACACACATGGTCACTATCCTGCACAGAAGGAGCCCAGTCAGGGGGTTTGGAATGAGTGAGGCTGACTCACACACACTGAAAATCCAACACCTGCTGAAATCTCAGCTACACACCACCTATGCCAAAAGCAGCTGCTGGTGCACATGGTGATACCCACACTGCTGCTTCTGCTGCCCACAGGGAAGCTGAGCAGCCCCCCATGAGCACTGCACTGCTGTCTCCTGGCCTGGGCACTCCTCACCTTCCCTTCACATGACCAGCACCACATCACAACATGACAGGGAGGGACTAGCAGGACTTCAAGCAAGAGCTGAGTGGGCTACAGCTACCTGCACTTTTCTGACGAGCTGTAGACTGAGAATGCCCAATGCAGATCTTAAGCATGTATTCAGGTAGATATTACTGTATCTCTTAAAAGGGTTTTTTTAATGCAAAAAAGTATGTCTATTTTGACAGCTAGCAAGGAGAAGTTCCCTGCAAGCTTCTTGAACAACCAGAAAAACATAAGTCACAAACTGAACCTAGATGTGCTTATCAATATCCCACAGTTCAGTCACAGGCTATGGTTCCACACTGAGAAACCAAGCAAATTTGAATACCATTTCCATTAATATTTAAAAACATTATCATATCAGCTATTCAACTTTAGATATTCCATCAGTCTTAGCTCATGGTAAGATGACATACCCATCATGTCTACTTTTCTTAGCAGATAAATCATCTCCTGCTGCAGGTCTCCTCTTTTTCCTTGGAGGCATCACTTTACTAAAGCAGTCTGATGAACTGCAAGACCGAAGACTTCCTACAGAGGGAATTAAAAACACCAGTACAAGAAATGAAACTCTTGCAGACCAGATAAACTGTGTCCACTAACAGGCACATTACAAATGGAAGGGAAGGGAGGAAGTTAGTGGATTTAAAGATTACAGAAGAAATGATCTCCTTTCAATAGCAAAATCCATCTCATTTTTATATGATGTTCTACAACCACTTTTCAGTTAAGGCCCCAAGTACTGTACCAGAATGCACAGTAGTGCTACTTGAGTCTAACAAAAGGCAAGAACTGAGACTATCCTGAAGTACTTAAGTCCTCAAAAAGGTATCCTTATTTTCAGTCATTTATTCAAAACAGAACTTCTAAGAGTTGTTGAGTAATTTCTGACATACAGATGTGACTCAAAATCTAGAGCACCTCTAGAAAACAATCTTTTTCTGTTTAACTCCCACGTTTTTCAAGATAGAGAGCAGGGGTAGGAAAGGGATTTTTTCATTTGTTCTTTGACTTTTTTTTTCCTTTTCTTCCTTAAAAGGAGGAGTGAGGGAAGAGACATTTGGCAACCACTAGAAGGAAAAATAGGTAGCTGGCTGTATCATTTCAACTGGATAGTTCTGAAAGAATGAAGGTGCCCAAGTAGGAAGCCAATTATTCAAGACACTGATACCAATTAAATGTCAGTCTTTCCCTCCCCTTCTCTCAGCTACATACTCCTATGTATTGGGTGACTCTTCAGTGTGTCAATCCAGCTCACCAAACCTGTAGATAATTAACTCAAGCAAGAAAAAACAACTTTCTGTACATTAGCACAAGAAAGAGCACAGGACTGGCTCTTTTGACCACAGCAAGCTGTAAAATTGCTGTCTCATGAAAACACGAGGCTAACACTCCAGGCAAAATGTTGACCTGCATTCATATACTGAAGCCCACATGGACACCTGAGAGAGGTATGTTTAGGAGCAGCCCAGGGAGCTCTCAAAGCTCTAAGTGTTACACAGCCAATTTTAAAAGGAAGAGAGAGGTGAGGTATAAAAATCCAGACACAAAGAGATGCCAAAGAAATTTGCAAGAAAATATGAAGAACTCCAGCATGCCTAAGCTACCTTCTCTTAGCTTCAACAGCATCAAGGTTTAGCTATGCTTTAAGATGCCCACAAAATCTTTTTTCTTTTAAATCACAGCACAGAAGCAAGCAATAACTTTTACTACTTTTGGACATCAAGGGAGCAGAATGAAATCAGAGGCCCAATTCCCAACAAATACTAACAGCAATCTTTTGCTTACCTATTCTTCGTATCTTTGAAAGTCTCTCTCCTGTTATAGGAGAAACACATGTAAGGAACCTTACAGCCTCACAACCTTTGCTACATGTACTTTATTTTAAACATGCACTGAAACTACTATGCATATCAAAATATGGATTTTTCCAGTATTAGGCAAGATGTTTAAATCAGTTTTTACATCAAGATGAACTAATCTGGTTTTGACTAATAAAGCTTTTTTCACTTAGTATGCCTTCTTTGTTCTTACCTTGATATTAATTTCTAATTAATTCTAATTTGTGTTTTTACACAGAAGCTCCCCCATCCCAGCATCCTCCCAGGAAACTATGGCCATACCCACACTATCTATTAGAAAAAGAGTATTGTAAATGTAAATTGTAAGTTAATTTGTTATGAAAAAACCTCCCAGTGTTATACTCCGTTAACTACCACAGGAAAAAATCATAGGGGCTCTATCAGAAGACTAGAGCTCTAGAATCACTGTCCAGAATACATTACAAAGACAATTAACAATAATATTTATCTTTTCACCAGTATCAGTTATACTTGAAATAGATAAACCAAAATCCTTCACAACTCAGTGTGCCTAATACATTTTACTTCTCGTATTAAAGAAACTAAGGAACCTGACCTGATGAATGTCATTTGTTCCAATCTGATTATGCCTGCAAATTAATGATATTGCAAAATTTTATCTCTATAAGTTACTGAAAGTGTGACACTTTATGCCTTTTAGATCAAGTTTCTAAAGACTCTGCCAGTATTTTTTGAAAACCTACACAAAACTACTTCAGATGACAGCAGATGGCTGGAGACAGGCAACAGACTCAGACACACACTAAATTTAATAAATTAATACGTGTGCTAATGAACATATTTTCAAAAACAAGGTGTACTTGAGCTACCTGTAGCTATGGCATTACTTTGAGAACATTTGTTTTTAAAAGCCTTTCCATTAAGAGAATAAATAAGTATTTTTATGATGGCCAAAGGCACTGGATGCCAGTAAAATGTCAGACAAAAAACACTAAACCCCTCATAGGGTTTGTCCAGTTTACTGGTTATTTCATTTGGAAAAGAAATATGCAAGGTCTCTGTGAAAAGAGAAGCATAGCAAAAGAGCAAAATAAAAACAAGTCAAAATAAAAGTTACAGTACAGAAAAATCATTTTCTCAGATCTGCAACACCATACAAACCAAAGAATTTTACCCAAGAGTTCCTGCTTTTCCTCATTAAATGATAGGACATTTTCAGGAAGATTGCTGAACTTCTTTTAAAGCCTTTAACTGATAATAGAATTCACCATAACCCATTTTCTCCAATGACTCATACAAAAAACCTTCTCCCCTTTCTTGGTTTGAATGTATCTAGTTGCAGCTCTTAAACTTACAGAAAAGGGAAGAAAACAGATAGCTCAGGAATTGGCAAGTGGCTATTAATGCACATTACACCCCCCTCCCCCAGCACAGACACACAGACAGCAGGTGGACAAACACTGGACATGCTTTCAGACATGGAGTATCTCACTAGGACTTGCACCAAGTTCTCACTATGGTTTAACTGTGGAATGATCTATAAACTACTGAAATTGGCAGCACAATAATGTTACTTCAGAAGTATTTCCTTTTGTGACTAGAATCAGTACACTGAATTTGAAGGCCAGTTGCAATTTCTCTGCAAGTTGACCCAGCAGAGTATTTCTCTTATTTCCATCTAAACTATCAGAGTTTGAGTTGGGTGTTTTTTTGCTAAATTCTTGCCGTTTCTTATTTTAATAACTCACTAAATAGCATCAATACTAACATTTCCTATACAGAGCTTTCTAATTCTGTAATTTCTATGCCTAGCCTTTTACAGCTTATTTCACTTCTCAAAGGTCTGATCAATGAACATGCAGCTCCCTCTGACTTCATGCAGCATCACAGGAACTTTACTTACCAAGTGCAGCTTCTCTGATGTGATTATCTTCAGTTTCTTACTCCTGGGTCTCAACTCAAAGATTGGCAGAGCCCTCCTAGTTCTCACTGTGTTTTTGACACTTGAAGCTAGCATTGCCTCCAAATGGCAGCTGAATGGGCCACTATCAGCCAAAAGTCTGCCGAGTATAAATGTTGTTGGCCAAATAAATGCTCTATTCACTACTTCCAAATTCACAGGACACAGTTTGCAGGAAAGAAAGCTACCAAAGGGAAATAGCAACTCCAGAGCTGAAATTCACCCTAAGAAATTTAAGACCATGTGTAAGATCATCACTAGAAGGGAGGGACACTCCTAGAGTAACAAACCCAGAATAAACAAAAAACACATAGGTCAGTAAGTAAGAATTCTATCAGCTGTGTCACTAAAGAAGTGATTTACAGCATCTAATTTTTAGCTTTTCTCTAGATAATGCCTGTGGATAATCCTGCTCTTTAACTAGAGGGATGTTTTGAAGTAAAAATAACTGCAAATGCTGAAGCTTGATAATGATGGGACAAGACCACCAAATGCACAGTTAACAATTTCTTAGTTTTCCTTATCTTGTACCTGAAAACTAACTACTCATCAAAACAAACAGCTTGTACAGTCTTGATGTAAAAGGAAAGAAAAAAAAAAAAAATAAAAAAAATCACCTTCTCCATCTTGAATTCCACTCTACAAAATTGCTTTGGGCTCAAAAGGGTTTTTTTCTCTAAAACAACAAAAAAAACAGTAGAGACAGAATGTTTTTTCCATCCCTAAAAGGTTCAAGAACAGGATGACATCTTGTTTTTGTTGAAGACATTACCTCACTCTTTTAAACAAGGCAGGTGTGACAACAGGAAGGGTACTTTTAAAGACATTTCAGTCCTGCTATGTAAATAAGTTTCAATTTAATAAACAAATCATTCTTTTAAGACATTAACAAGTTGCCAGATTCGTAATTATGACATTAAAATAATGACTATTTCAAATTGAGTTTTCCAACTTATATGTGTATGTATTAGAAGAAAAATAGGTTTCAGAATCTGAAAGCCTGTTTTTCTAACCCCTGTGAACAGCTGAAAAGGCCCATGACACATCTACAGCCTACCTTATTTTTCAGACAGATGTATACTGAATGCTAACACATTTCTGTGAGACTGTAATCATAAGAAGTGACTGGAATTTTGAAGCTGCCACCCTCTAGCTCTTAGATATTTAAGATCTGATTCTATAAAACTGGCTAATAGAAAATATATAATTTCCTTTAAGTAATTTATTATTAGATCAGAAACAAC
>VYZU01005898.1:0-14703 GCA_013401355.1 Ceyx cyanopectus
AAGCACCAGTTGCTATGCTAGGCCCGAAGTGACTCACAGGAGCTCTACGTACTTGAGCAGTAGGAACCCCGAGGCATTAGCTAAACAGCGCTTTTAGCAGGCAAATAAAAAGCCCAGTTGTTGTTAATTGAAGATTTCTCCCTTACAGCCTGGCCAGGATGGCAGCTAAGCCCTTCCTCAGGGGCAGTCTGTTGGTTGTTAGCCCCTCATTAGGCAGGGCCTGCCCCAAGGCTCTGAAAGCTGCTGCTCTGATGTCTGCAGAAAAGCTGGTGTCTCTCAAAGAGTGGAAAGCAAGCCATGGATTTATGGTCCTTCTGACAGCAGGCCCAGAGTGCTCCCGAAGGATGAGGTGAGTAAGGCCAAGTCCTCAGGAGAGCCTGCTAGGAAGGTATTAGTGACATGGTATGTGAGAGAGAGCAGAAAAGGCCTTTTGAGATGACTTTTTGGTTTGTGAGGTAGAAACTGACATAGGTCTGTTGTGTGACTAAAGCAGATTGGGGTGTTTTGAAGGCTTTTTCCTTTGTTGTAGGAGGACTCTGGGTCTTTAGTTCCTTCACAGAGCTTGTGGTTGCAATGGCTGTCTTGGGAAACAGTTTTCTGGTGGTTTTTTGGTTTGGTTTGGTTTTTTTTTTTTTAGCCTGCTGTATATGGGGCCCTAAATGTTAATGTTTTATCTATTCAGTCTGGCATAATTGCATCAGTAGATGTTGGTAGTGTCTGCCTCTGGCAGCAATCAAGACCTTTGAAGGAAAACAAAGACTAGTTTTGGAGGGAGAAAAACAATGGTAGGGCAGAAAACTGCTACTGGAAAGACAGTACCATTGACTCTAATTACTTGTCTGATTCAGAGATGTGCAGAAAAGAGTGGAAAACACAACAAAAAAACCTCAAACCTTGAAATCATTAGGAGAAGTTTCTTTGGTGTTTTTGGAAGCTATGTGTACAGTCTTTAATAACTGCACTGTTAAATATATGTGGCTAAAGCTAATAAGGCTTCACAATTCCTTTTACCCCTGTTTTGCATTTTTTGTCCCTGTCTCTTACTTTGGTGAGGTTGAGTTCTGTTAGACCAAGAACTGTCTGGTATGTATGCTTGGCTTGATTATTTTAGGTTCTGCTCCAAGATGATATACTTCTAAAGAATCTTTTTTGTCTAACTTGGTTTTGTTTGGTATCTTGTATGTTATTGTTTTGGGTTTGTTGTTTTGGTAAGTAGTCAAGTAGGAAGAAAAGTTAGGAGTGCAGCAGAACACTTCCTTGCCCTGCAAGTGAGACTTATAATTTTAGGAGTTAAGCAGAATCAACAAGACTGAGATAAGCAGTATTTTAAATACCATATGCTAGTGTTTTATATGTGTCTTTGTATTAAAAAATAAAAATGAGAGGGTGAGCTAAGCCAAACTAGTGGGGAGCCATTCATATCTATGCCTGTGGGGATGGAGTTCATCAAAAGTATGATTCAGCCCAGGCTCTCCTGCTCTGTGAGCTGAGTGCCTTGTTGGCAACTGGAGCCAGTGTGAGCTGGCAGACTGAGGGATGGTGGGTGAACATGGTGTACCAGCTTTGGCCTGTGATAAGAAGGCAGTTTACAAGTAGGGTTTGTGTCCTCCTTCTGTGCCAAAACATTCCCATTCCTACAGGTTTGTTGTGTGTCTTATACAACCAAACCATGTGATAAACAATCAAAACACTCAGGGATGAAACTTCACATTTTATTTTTTAAGGGGAGCTAAAGAATCATAAGCTTTGATGCTGATCTTTTTCTTTAATTAAAATGCAGATGAGTAGCAAGGTAGTTTCCTCTTCCTGCAAGCTGCCATTACCAGCAGCTTCTGAGCTGTACTGACAGAACACATGGGGCACACAGCAACAAAAACGTGTTGGCTTTTTGTTGGGCTTTTTTTGGTAACACTTGTACATTCTGTTTTCTTTCCATCTTGTTTTCCTTTTTACAATTCATTTCTTCCTTCTCCAGATAAGAGCCTTTTTGTTTAGCTTCTAATGTTGCTCTTATCATACAATATGATGAAAAGCAGTTGTTGCATGGAGTCCTCTCTGTTTTTAGACTGCACAGTTCTCACCTTGTTGAGGTATTGTTTTGGCCTCTACGGGCCCTAAAGGAGATCATTCAAATTCAGTTTTTATCTCAGACTTTTTTTTTTTTAATAATTTATATCAAACAAAGTGAATTTCTTCTTTAAGATGAAGCATTTTACAATGCTTCCTTAGAAAGCCAATAAGCATTGATTGTCCCAGGAGACTTGAAAAGAGATCAGCTTCATGTTACTGCAAAAGAAGCCTTGAAGTTTATTTATCAAGTTATTTTGTGTTAAACGTGGTCTTAATGTGAAAAAATAAGCAAGTATCACTGACTTCTTAAATCTAGCACTATATAATCACATTTAATTTTTAAGAAGTGTTCTGTTTACTCCTCAAGAAGAATGCAGTTGTACAGTACAGAAAACTCAGAGAATCTGCATAGCCCTTGGTTTGAACTTGTTCAGCTTTTATCAGATATTTGGTGTATTGTGCACAATTTGTGTCTGATTTCAACCGTGGAAAGAAAACAAGCCAGTAAAGACAAAGAAAGAACCTGAAACTTGTAGAGAATTTTGGACTGATGAACTGCTCAGCCTGTTAGGAAGCAGGCAGCTGTCTGTTGGCAGGTTAGAAGGCATGGCAAGCAGGACTGTTGTGCCAGCCAGGCGTGCCCTTGCTGGTCAGGAAGAGCACCCTGCCTGCCCCTGCCCCAGTTCTCCTGAGCAGTGAAGCTGGTTTGAACTTGGTGATATGTCCAGAACAACAGGTTTGGGTTATTGTCCTGCCCCAGCTGAGTGATAAACCCAGGGCTGTCTGACAGGTACCTCTGCACAACACCAGTAATAGGCTTTGCATACTTCACTCCTTTTGCTCTTTCCTGGCCCTTGTTTTTGCTGTTCTGCCACCTCAGGTTTTCCGTGCCAGTCTCTTCCCAAATAAACAACCCACCCCTAGTTCCTTGTTCCCCATTGGTCCCAGTTTTGCCCCATCTGTATTTAGATTTGGGTTACTTAGATAATCTCAGCCTTATATGGTATTACTGATATGGTTACCTAGGTGCTGTTGGCCTTGCATGACTTTATGCCCTAAAAGATCCCTCCTAGTCCCTTCCATTTATCTCTGAGGTCTGGCAATTTCTCCTCTAACCTTCCCTTAAGCACCTGTGGGATCCAGCTGCTCTGTACATTTTGTCACCATCTCATAGTGTTATTTGTAATGCCTACTGATACATTTTTATGCCATGTCTAGTAGTTTTCCATGTCTTTAATTAACTGAGTGTCATGCCAAAACCTAGTTAGTGGCTTGTCATTTGCCTATGAATCTAATTGAGCCTAGCTGAATAACTGATTGAAAAGCAGGGTATTAATTAATTTTATCTGAGTTTTTGTTTTGGTTTTGTGGTGTGTGGCTTTTTCTAAACATTTAAATGCCAGGCATTACAAAATCCAGATAGACATCAGTGACGAGGGGAACATTGGCAGGTAGTGCCAAGTTCAGCAGACACTGTAGGAATCTGTGAAGGGGGCAAGTGAGGGAGGTAGTTTAAGAGTCTTTCTTTGAGTCAGCAAGAAGCAAAAACATTGTTAAGATTAAGGCTATATTTTGTAAAACACGTGAACCAAAAATAGCCACAGTCCTTGTATGCAAAGACAGATTTACACAAGTGTTAGATTTTTTTCATGCTGAAAATTTGGGTGTAGCTAAAGTTTACACATTCTTAAAATACACATTTTTAACAATCTGTCCTATTAGGGCCTGTTTTCTGTAATGCATGGAAACATTCTCTGTGAAGAAAAATATGTTCTTATTTATTACCTCCTGTCTGTTCTTTAATTGAAGGCTTATTCTCAAGAAACAATGAGTAAAAAGGGCTTTTCTTGTCACATAAGTGTACATACTGCTGTTATACCTCAGCAGCTATTTGCATTTTCCCTAAAGTATGTTTCAACTGTTACAAAACAGACCAGGCTCCCTAAATGCAAGATGAGAAGGGAGCAAGTGAGTAGTGGCAGCTAGGTAGTGCTGAACAAGCTGTACAAAGGTTCAAGCAAGGATGAAAGAAACCATTGGAGAAAGTAACTGGGGACAAACAGCAGTTGTTTAATGTTGATTTAGAAGACCTTATTTCAGAGAATCATCCTTGGATAATCCTGAAGCAATCATATGGGATTTAATTCCTTCCAGATGCAGTTAAAATACAGATAAATAGTGACTGGCTTCTGAGCCCCAGGGTCTGTGCTATTGTGTAGAAGCTTTTCTATTGCTGCAGCTACCTTATGCTATTACAGGGCTTTTGGAAGGAAAGAGAGTGTGTGTAGGTATAGAATCACAGAATGCCTTGGGCTGGAAGGGACCTCCAGAGGTCATCCAGTCCAACCTCCTGTGCAGAAGAAGGAAGGATTTATGTGGGTGGTGGAACCACCAGAGAATGGGGTGGGGGATAAAGAAATGTCATACTGCTGGGGGATCAAGAAACATCATACTGTTTTAATCTTTAGCAGAAGAAAAAGTAAAATATTTCCTTGAGTTAATAATCTGCTGCTATATGTGTCTAGTTGCAAGACTATATACCTTTTTAGAACAAAGGAGGTGGCAAAGGTGCAGATAAGTAGCTCTTGATAGTATTTTGAGGCTAGGGTGTGTATAAAATGAAATGCAAGTATTCTGTAGAAGGAATCAGCTGTTCTCTCAATAGCTTAACTTACACAGGAGAAACCACAACTGCTCATTAGCCTACTAAAAAAATCCATGTCAGTGGCTGTCTTAAAAGAAGCCAGTCCATCTTTTGACAGAATATTGTCCTTGAACAAGGTAAACACAATCCTGAAAGCTGTTATTAAATTCCAGCTTGATGATGGCTTGTGGATGACCATTTCCTCTAATGCCTTGAGCTTGTGTTTGTAATTAATTTTATTACAGCCAAGAATCTAATTATTGCTAGATCAACGCTTCTGTAGTGAGTGTTTAGGAAATGTATAAGGAATTTTAGAAACCGTTTAATATCTGCTTTTTATAAATATTTTCTATTGCACTTTCTCTCTCTGGTTATATTGTGTCTCAGATTAAATGGTTTACCTGAAAATTCCACTATAGTTATTTCCATGAGTGTGAAGACTAACATGTTTTGTTATTTGTTAATAAAGGGAAATAATGCTTCACCTGAAGTTATGAAAGTATCTGCATTTCCTTTCTTGTGTATAGCCAGAATTTTCATGACTAGTGTTATGTGTTATTTTGGAGAGAGATCATCTTTATCAGATTTTATGTACATGATAGATCTTTGTGTTTAGATAAATGTAGGGGATGGTCACATTTGGAGCTTTGAAATAGAACTCTATTTCTATTTCATTTTTAAAAGCCATGCACTAAAGGGCACATTTATCCTTATATAGAGGTTTTTGAGTGTAACCATCCACCAATATCTATGACATTATTTGTTTTAGTTCTAAAGGTTACTTCATAACTTCAGCTTCAGTCTTGCTCCAGTTATCTCAGTTTTACTGCTGATTTCAATAGAAGTGGAAGTCTCAAGCCTTACCAAATGTCTGCCTAAGCTTTACCAACTTGAAACATGTTTGAAAAATGAGAATAGTTTTTTTATCTGTTGCTGAATTGATAATGAGGACAGAATATCTGGAAGTATATGATGTTTAGCTTCTCAGCTACCAACAAACTTCTTAGTCTTCTTGAACAAGAGTGACTCAGTGGAGAGAAATATTACCATTGACTTGTTGGTCCTCTGTAGTATGAAAAGCAGAAGTTGTTTATTCATGTATCTATTAAAAAATAACCTAGTTAACTTGTCATCATACTCTTTAGCTTGAATAATGACTCATTTCTGCCTTATGAGGGCTTTGAGAAGGGGGAAATGTGAGAATACAGTATCTTCCTGTTATTTAATAACTGTTTTGTAACTTGAAGTGGGGAAGAGAGGACTGAATGGAAGTTGAAATGGTTTGTGAGAAACAGTAATAATGTTTTCAGATCTAGTCCTGGGACTGCTGCGGCAGCCTCCAGCTGACATGTGAATTGTAAATGAATCAAGAAAGGGGTGGAGCTCAGACAACAGGAGACTACCAAGGGAGTCTGGCTTTCCTGTGTGCAATTTTACTATCTTTTAAATGTCAAATAATCTGTATTATGTTGGACATGCAATCTGACATATCAGCAAGGTATTGGAGATTTTTTTTTTTTCTCCTTTTCTCATGCCTGGAAGGAATAAAGGAATTTTGTATCTGATCCCAGTGAAGAAAACGGCAAGAGAAAAATACAGAAAGGCTTAGGGCTGCTTTATCTCTGGAAGTGGATACTCACTGCAAGTTTCCACCATCCTCCTGTCTTGGTTTCCTCAAGCACAGCTCTCTCTGAGTATTTGCAGCCTTTTTTTTTCTTTTTTTTTTTTTTTTTTTTATCTGTGAAGTATTGAACTTAAGATATAGGGGTCACTTACAAAATACCTTTTCTCTAATAGATGTCTGAGATTGGAGAAAAACACCTTTTCCAAGGCCAGATCTCTTCCCATAATGCTTTCTAACTATCTCTGATTAAAGCTATGAAGAAATCTTCAGGATAAAGTGCCAAAAAAGTTTCCATCAGCAGGTGGTGTGCTTTGTTACATTACATACTAGTGGCTTCCTTTAGAAAAAAAGTCTGTGCTCAAGAACTTTAACTCTTGCCTCTGCTTGTTGAAGCAGGAAAACTTTTTTTCCTCAGAAATTTGCCACCTGGAGGTTAAGCAGGGACATGGGCTTTGTGTTGAGGTGTGTGAATATTCCTGGTAGTGTATCAGATCAGGTAGCTACTGAGAATGGTGTAGGGCAGCTGTGCAATCTTGCAGAAGCCTTCCTGGTCTGTCTTGGTTAGTAGAGAAGCACTCATCCTAGTAAAAGAAGAATTACTGTGTTTTATCTTGGATATCTTCAGATAAGCTTCTGAATCTTGACATCTCAGTAGAGAAATTAATACCCTTAAAGCAAGAGGAAATAGGCCTATGTCGTTTCTGAATAAAGATCAAATATGTAGCTCAAAGAACATTCTTGTTCCTTTCTCATTTTTATCAGCAAATCTTGAAAACAAGGGGATGAAAGCCTGGTAGTTGAAGTGTGGCACTTTTCCAGATCTAAGCAATTTTTGTCTTGTTGGTTGTCTTGTTTATAAACACTGTGCTCTGACTGGGGATGTTGCTGACCTCAGGGTTGCATTCAGTTGCTTTAAGGTTATGAACTTCTTCTTACTACTCTTTGTCCCTCTTGATCTTAAAGCTCTCTTCCAATAAAATGATTCTATGATTCTTCCTTCTCGTTGCCTTTCATGAAAGGAGCTTTTTCCTCCGTCGTGCTTGCAGCTGAGCGGAGAGGAGAATGGCAGAGGAGAGAGGAGGGGACTCGGGCCGTGAGTACCAGGAGCTCGCCTCCATCGCCAGTCCGGCGCCACCGCCCACCTCTAGTGTCACTAGAGGGAGCGTTTGCTGCTTCTATTGTTTCCTTCCCACATCTACCTGCCTGAAAGTGTTCAAAAACACCCAAACAGCCTGCAAAACGGCACTCTGTCCAACTACGGAATTTTCAGTGCAATTACTCACCTGAAATTATGACCAATCAGGAAGTTGAAATGTTTCCATAGGAACCTGAAAATACTCAGGAATGCGATCTACTAAACAAACTGTCAGTAAATGAAATTGGTCATAATTTTGGTAATTATTCTGAGTTCAGTAGGACTGTTGTGAATTCAATGAAGTGAGAGTTTCAGCAAAATATGCTCCATACTGCTTGGTCAAGCAGATCTGGCAGTTGCTTATATTGATGTGGAAAACCTGCTTGAATACAACCCAATGTTCCCACTTCAGAGCTAGGAACAAAACTAAGTGAGAAGAATAAGCTGGGACTTGTAAAGAGCATAGCTTTGTGTGTTTAGGCTTTTCCTCACCTGAGCCATCCCTGAGGAAACAGGAGGAAAAAAGCTGAGTACCCATTATCTCTTAGGGACCCAGAAAGCAGTCTTTAAGAGACTTGTATCTCCTATCCCTTTTCAGTTACTTAAATGTTTTTAATATAGTTAATCAGAAAATAATTTTGAACACCCAAAATAAAATATTCCGTTTTCCTAATGGCCTTATTGGTGAGAGTTAATGACAGCCTATTACAGTTATCAGTTTTAGAAACTGTGAATAAATACTTTGCAACTTTGATTTTACTCAGAAAATGGAGCTAAGGAACTAAATGAAAGACCAAGGAAGATTTTGCCAGGTTTCCAAGAAACACACATTTGGCAATAATCCTGGGGCTTTTGATTACTAGCTAAAAGGAAAAACTTAATTGCTTGAAGTACAGAAGAGACTGAGAGAAGCTTTTTTCTGTAGTATTCTTGATTGTAGTGAAGTTGTCATTTAACAGAGATACAGCACTCTGTTGTCAAACCACTGGTTGGGGGGAAATGGAAATTAGAGAAAGAAGTCTGAGGAGGAAAGAGAAAGGTGCAAATTTTAAAATTCAGTTGCTCTGTCTGTGCATTTAAAAAGAAATGGACCACGTAACAATGTTGATAATATTCTAAAGTGCCCTAGAGAAACCACATTGTTTCTGGCAGATGTTAAAAGTATCTTCCTGGGTGAGTTGTGGTCATGTAATTCACTAAGAAACATTACTTTTGGATATGTGATTTACTGTGAATTTTTATTTGTAGGAGAGTAAGTTAGCATCACCACAGTGTAATTTAAAGAGAGTTTGGGTATTGTGAACAGACTTTTAAAATACATCCTTTTCAAGAGAGTCAGTTTTAATATTTTCATAACTTACATAAAAGTAGCTAAGACTAGGATAGATCTGCTTTTTATTTTGATATTCCAGCATAAAACTACTGTAGTAGTGGTTGCAGACTGGCTTCCCAACTGCATCACTGAACAGTGAAGAGCTTTTTTGACCTGTGTGTGGGAACACTGTATGGGTGTATTGCCAAGTGTTTGTTACCTTATTAAAAATATAAACAGTTTGGCTTTTATTGAGGGAGCAAATAAATTTGAAAGCTCATGGCCTTTAATTAAGCTCTGTTAGCTAAACTCAGAAACAATTGCAATTAATCAAGATTATTTTCCTCAGTCAATAAAATGACAGCACATGGATTTGGCATGCTGACAATTAAGTGAGCCAACTGACTTTGGCTGAGTACATTGATAATCTGAGAAATAAGATGCCCTAGTGGAGGTAAGGTCTTGTAACAATAAATATGCTGTTTCCAGATGGACAAGTGAGTAATGAGCCCAGATGCCTTCCAGCATTGCTCCAGCTCACGAACACTCTACCTTCAGCATCGCCTTTCCTTGTCAAGCGCAGGAGCCCCCAGGCAGTAGCAGCTCGGCTAACGATGTGCGTGACAAAGGGGGGCACACGAGCACTGCCCTGACACCCGGGAGGAGAGAGTTCACTAGGGAAAAGAGCCCAGCTCCAGCACAGCATCAAGATCGGCTAAATCAAATCATAGTTTCCTCCTACTGCTGGCAAAAGCTGTATTAAATGAAGGGTGGCATGACTACAGGAGATCAATAGAGGAGGGAGTCATCTCTTGCAAATGGTTTAGTAAATCTTTGGAAAGAAAATGTGCTGTGGTAGTTCTGACACACAAGGTATAAAATAGAAATCAATACATGTTAAAAAAGGATAATTTTTTTCTGTGTTTGCACCAAGTCTTGCAACACTGGAGTGTTTTGTTTCTTCCCCTGATACTTGGCCTGTAATGACTTTTTAAAATATTTTTCTTTTTTCTGCTTACTAAAGTAGTATAAGATCTGAGGTTGTATTTAGAACTTATTTTTATATGAATAACAAGTTTTCTACACAAATAAGTATAAATGTGTAGTGTTGCATGTATTATACAGCTCCTCTTGACTGAACTAGTAGCCATGCTATTCAATTTTCATGTAGTGATGAGGTGAAGACTACAGAGATTATGATGATATTTACCTTTTTCCTGAAAGTCATATTTCCTTTTAAATACTGTGCAATAACCTTTCTTTCACTGTGGTTTGCTTTGTGTGTGAATGCAAAATTGATCCCTGAGCAGGAAGTTAACACAAGAGTTACATGCCTCTTAAGTTCTATGTAAACTCCATTTGATGCGTGGGATTTAGACTGATATTTTGTGAGGAGTTGAACTTCATCTTTACAACCTGGTTAAGGAGTTCCTGACTTGGTACCAGTAGGCCACTTGTGAGCAGAGACACTGCTTGAGGGCTGAATCCAGCTTCAGGGGTTTTTTATGCTGAAGTACTTGAACTTTTGAATAATAGTTGTGATTCCTATTTTCTCATTGTGGCAAGACTTTGTTCTCAACATCTGATACCAAATGCTGATCTACTGAAAGGGAAGAAGAAACCATAACCTTTAAGGTTATTATGTCCTTAAGTTCCATAGCTGAACTGTTATATATTCTTATGAATATAGACCAATTCTTAAACTGTTTAAAGAAAATTTTAATTTTCATGTTTGCTCTTACAGTGATGAAAAAGGACAGGTCAGGACACTTGCTGTTATTTATTGGGGTGGAGTTCTTTTGTTTTATTTTTGTGTTGTAGCAGAGCCCAGAATTTAGTCCAAAATTGTATTGGTATTTCAGATAAAACTAGTCTGGAACAAAAACATGTTCACTTGAAGACTCTAAGTGGCACATTAATGTTATTTTATTGTACTGTCAGTATTCAGTGCAGGAAAAAAAAGTTTCTTTAAAAATCTAGCATAGCAAATCATATTGCAGTGGAAGAGCTGTAGCTGACATGGTCTTGGATTCTCCAAAAATGTGTAAAAATGTCTTGCCAATTTCTTCTGCTGTTATGAACTAGTATAAACCCTGGAAGAAAGGAGCATATTTCTTTCACCCTCTCTGTAAGCCCCAGGAAACACCAAAAGAAGTAAACAGGTAGCTAAAATGGAATGCAGAACACTGAGAGTGGGGTAGGAATAGAGAAGTGTATAAATGGTATATATCTCTCTATATAGGATATATCTAGTAGTCTTTCAGGGAAGAAATTCAGTTAGGACTGGGTTTCAGAAATGTAGAGCTGTGCATGTGATGTGCATAACTACACCCACATGTCTTGTGTCATTATAAACAACTTGCCTTGAATACTTTTCATGAGAGCTAACCCTGCAGTGATAATTACTGCTTTGGTAAGTTTGGCAAATATATGAGTATTTGCAAAAATAATTATTTCAAATAACTGAATTTGTTCTTATGATGGTGCTTTTGAAACAGGCTGTATGTAAGGCTGTCCTGTCTGGCCAAACACTGTAAATTATGGTGGTGTAGACCATTGCTCCACATTGCTGCAGGGAAACTTACTACTTCTCTGACCTTAGCTGCTGCACTGTGTGAGGTGATCTGGGAAAGGGCTGTGGTGAGTTTACTTGACAGTCCTGTCTCACTGTACTTCTGAGCAGCATTCTCCAGCTGAGTTGCACAGATAATGACTGTTAGTATCCCTCTGCCCTTCTGTGGACTTGGGTAGCTGCTTTCCTCCTGAACCTGCTGGAAATCTCTGAAGTATGTTTTTCCAGCATCCTAGAAACTCCAGATCTCCTTTAACTGGAATGAAGCAGGGAGGGAGGCTGTACAGCTATTGCTGATAAGCTGTTTGCTGTTATGTGCTTTGTTAGTTGAGCTGCCTTTTTCTTGTCTCAGTATTGCTTGTAGCTTATCTGTAAATAATGCTGAATCAAGAAAAAGAAAACAAAGGACTGGTTTTATCCACTTCTGCTTCAAAACATCATATATTTTGGGGTTGCTAGTGCTTAGGTTATATTGTTTCACAGTATGCAGCTTGGACAGATGTGATATATGGTGCTTTGCCAAAACAAAGACTGTAATACTTAACTATCACCTTTAAAGCTTATGTTTGAAGGTTGGCTAAAGCAGCATTGAGACAGTCGTTTTTTTCAAGGTTGTCTGGAAGCCACATTTTCAAAGTAATAGGGAATGTTACATTTTAACTGTATTAGAGCAGCACTGGTAAAATTTGCTAGAAATGGATCATAGTAATATGTATTTTCATTTAATACACTAGAACTGAGACATTCTTTTTACAGGAGAAAAAAAAAATCTCAATCATATCTATTACTCAGTTTTCTGGGAAAAAATAATTCAGGGAGGTGAAGAGGAGGCAGATGGTGCCTGGTCTTCATTTCATTGAGCTATTCAGGTAGTTCAATTAGTGTTGAATGAAAAGAGGAGACACCACCCCAACCCCCACAGCATTTACAAATGGGTTTTTTTAAACTTATTGTGCAATTAGCAGTTACACTGGTCATTAATAGGATGTTATACAAGATCTATAAACCACAGGAGGAAGTAGCAAACTCCTATGGCAAAACCACTCCAGGACAGTATCCTGTGGCCTCTGACTTAGAGGTGCAGATAAGATCAGACTAGGGTACTGTGGGCCCAAAAGAACCTCTAAGCTAGGGGGAAAAAAAAGTAGCAACAAACCAAGACCAAACCTCAGACTCTACCTATGAGAATCTCTGTAGTGTTTACTCCTTGCAGGTCTAGCAGATGGCAGCACTGTTGTGGGGATGCTGCTTCCAACTGCCTCCATGTTAGGCAGCCACCTGCTTTGCCCTTGCCTAGAGGTGTATCTGCTCTTTGGTTATTTTGGAGTTATTTTATGAGCACATGAACAGAAATATTTATTATAAAAACAAGTATAGTTTGAACACAGTTGTTACTTAATGTGACAAGGTTCATGGAGGGCAGTAGACTGCTTACATAGCAGAGGAAGTCATAATACATCCCTCATCTCTTGTGAAGCAGTTATCTTCCACTGAAAACTGCTACAGAAACCTAATTACCATAATTAATTGAGACATTAATTATTACACTGTCTTGTATTTGAATGTTCTTTCACTAGCAATAAATGCAGAAGGGCTGGAGAGTTATTAGAGGATTATTTATACTGGATTTTATGTGCTTCTTAGATTACTCTTAAAAAATAATCCTCAAACATTCCCAGTACTAAACTGGTTTAAAATCTATTATGTATTTAGTTTGTTTATCTGTCCTTTTGGTATTTGCTTTAAAAAAAAGATCTGCTGTTGAGACATGTTTTGAAAGGATAGGGATCATTTCTGGAGTTTAGAATTTCTGTTCTAGTCCCATCTTCCCCGTGAGAGAAAAAATGTGTGTGTAGCCTTTTGAGCCTGTCGTGGCTTGGGATATGCAACAGTGGAACTTGCAGCCTTTCATCTTCTCTTTTTAATCTGCTTTCATAGCCACAGGTATAAACGATGCCTTTGTTTCCATTTTCTCTAATTTTCTGCTTAGTTTCCATCAAAGCAGGCTCTTCTCGGGGCTTTAAATAATCCATTACTCTGCTGCTTTTTTGTTGAAATGTTGTGGGCTTTGTTTTGTCAAGAAATGGACTGTATGTTTTGTTCAGTATCCAACCTATAAATTTACCTTCTTGCTGGGACTGTTTCATTTCTCCTTAGATGGCTGGACACTAGATACAGAAAGCTGTTTCCAGCCCCAGTAGAACAGCTCACACCAGTGGCTCCCAGAAGCATCTCTGTTCCAGGCTTTCCCTGGTCAGCTGCCATGTAGGTGCTGACCACAGCACGTAGCTGGGAACAATGGGAGTGGGCCAGAGCTGAGCTTTCCCTCTGGGGGACTCTGCTGTGTGGAAGCTTTGCTACGTGGCTGTCCTGTAACTATTTGTATTGAAGCAGTTATCATGAAATATTTCACTCCAAAGAAAATGTTGTCAACATTATCTTAATCTGTAGTCATCATTAGGTATGGGAGGAGAGAAGGGAGCCAGAAGGTTTACATGGGAAAGATCCCAATTACAATTTTGTAATTAGTTTTGTATGTTGTAAATATACATATTTAATAACCACACACATTTTCCCAGTGTTACATTACTTGCTTTGACTAGAGATGAGCTGAGTCTGGGCTGAAAAAAATCATTCTGGAGAGATCTAAGCCAGCAAAGTGGGGGATACTTCAATTTAATAGAAAGCATAGTAGGTACCTTCACTGCCTTTCTGTGACCATTCCAACCTTTATAGAATTGTGTTGATTTAAACTGAAGGAAAATTCAAAGTTACTATAAAGCCTGAATTTTTGATGATGCTCTAAAGGTGAGTTTGTTCTGTATTCCACCCTTCTCTCTGGTTTGTGCTTTTCTTCTGGAAGACAAAGGAAGCACTACTCACCCAGCCTTATTAATGCCTCAGCTCCAGAACAGACTTCTGTTCTTACTGTTACCTGCCTTTATGCATTAAAACAGTTTCAATCTTTCTTATGTCTACTTTTTTTTTTTTCTGATATTTCTAGTCTTGACCCCATTAGAAGTGGCAGGAACTGTGCACCAGACAAGACTGAGTGTTTTTTTGGTGAGGAAGTGGCAATTTAAACTGTAATTTGTTTACAGTTGTTGACTGTGGAAGAACATGATCTGAATATTGGACATCACCTGTTCATATCACAGAATCACAGAATCACAGAAATTAGGGGCTGGAAGGGACCTAGAAGATCATCTAGTCCAACCCCCCTGCCTGAGCAGGATCACCTAGACCAAGTCTCTCAGGAACAGATCCAGGCGGGTCTTAAGTGTCTCCAGAGATGGAGACTCCACAACCCCCCTGGGCAGCCTGTTCCAGAGCTCTGGCACCCTCA